>SDVV010029859.1:0-11754 GCA_016164225.1 Gammarus roeselii | reverse complement strand
CAAGCCAACACAGAGGTGAGCAAGCCAACACAGAGGTGAGCAAGCCAACACAGAGGTGAGCAAGCCAACACAGAGGTGAGCAAGCCAACACAGAGGTGTGCAAGCCAACACATAGGTGTGCAAGCCAACACAGAGGTGAGCAAGCCAACACAGAGGTGAGCAAGCCAACACAGAGGTGAGCAAGCCAACACAGAGGTGAGCAAGCCAACACAGAGGTGTGCAAGCCAACACAGAGGTGAGCAAGCCAACACAGAGGTGAGCAAGCCAACACAGAGGTGAGCAAGCCAACACAGAGGTGTGCAAGCCAACACAGAGGTGTGCAAGCCAACACAGAGGTGTGCAAGCCAACTGGAATCCATAGTCGTCGAGCTCTACGGGGAGCCTATTCTGGCTCACGTTGAGGCTCGGGTGGAAGAGAGGCTTAAATCAAATCAAATCGAAATTGGACGTCACTGAAGCTATGGAACGAAAACTGGCTTCATTTCCGTAACTAAAAATTCCACAGGCCGTGGTTCTATGATTCCAATTGTGCAGGCAAGAGGGACGGTGCGGACGCAACTTGATGTGGTTTGTCAAACTGAAGCGTAGGCCCGGGAGGAGTTCATGCATGACAATATTCCGAAAGCAAGAGAAACGACGTCTCTGAGATGACGGGGAGCGCCGAATGTGCTTGTGTATTCTTCACGGCATCTCAGAAGAAGGTTTATGTTGCGATGTATGTTGAAACTACCTTCTCTGAAAAAAAATTGGACTTCGGTACGTGTACTCCTCTCGGAGCGTACGTTCTCGGACATGTGTCCAGTTCTCGAAAAGACATTCGATGAAATGTGTGCCATTACCGGAAAGAACTTGCTGGAAAAACCGTACCCTTCTTGGGAATAATCTTCTCGGAAATGTGTACCCTTCCCGAATATAACTTTTCTGTGATGAACGAATTTTATATAAAAAAATTACGTCATGAACGAACTCGAGAGATTGTTGATGGACATCGTAACATTGTTGAGGCTGCCTTCAACGAGTTATTGTCAATTGAACGGCCAAGATGTCCGTTAGAGGTTGTAATCCCTGCAAAAACGGACTTCAGAATGCATCTAAAAAGGGCTGTAGAATGGCGAAACAGATGGGCTGTATAGAAATCCTGCAACAAAGGGTTAAAGAATGGCTCCAAAACCGGCCGATAGCAGCGGTTCGTGGGGGTAACGTCACCTCCTCGTGGGTGCTGAGGGCTTCGAGGGGAATATGTTTGGGCATTGCGTTAGTTTTGTGTGGTTATTGTGTAGGTATTGACAAGTATTTTGTGATGGTATGAAAGCTTGAGTCGTGTGTCTTGGTTTTGTTAGGGGAGTTGGACTTAGGTGTTGGTATTTGGAGCAAGATTTGAAGTGGTCGTTTTAATTATCATTCTTATGAAAATAAAACAAACTTGTCAACTGTAGCTATTTATTAAACTTCAAAAAAATTTAGTCGCTAAATAAATTAATGAAAAAGTCACAAACTTCAAAGGATGAGCAGATAATTAGCATTTAAGTTATTTCTTAGACATATATCGTAACATATTTCGGTTATAGTGTAAAAAGTACTGCTGGTTCCAGCGCCGGTAGCATCAACTAGGGCACGAATTCCTAATAATACTCACAAGCACACGATTTAATTAGCTCTATAAAGTTACACTGTTAGGAAGAATGTTTGACAGCGATGCTGGCAGCATCGCGTTCAACTTGTCTCAAACGAGTGCTGCTCATCTTTAGCCCGTGCCTTTACTTACCAATTGCTGGAGGGCAGAATGCTCGATGAGTGCATAAAAACTAGCAACACTGATGAATGCGCAAGTGATTTGTACCTACATTGTTTAAAAAATATACCCATTTTCTTTTTGACGCTTTGCTTGTTTCCTTTTTTGAACTCGTTTGAAAAAACAAAAAACAACACTAATTGCATGAGTATTTTAGCAATCCTCAAAGATTTCAAGCCCGACCGACCACACCAAATAGAGTAGATTAAAACTATGCCTCCATAACTTGCCACGCCCCGAGGACGATGACAACTTCAGGCAGCTGGACGACACGTCCTCTTGTGGAAGGATGTACTAAACCTCTTGCGTCATCGAGGGCCAAACAGATGATGATATACCACACCCCGAGAATGAAGACAACTTCACGCAGCTTGACGACACGTCCTCTTGTGGAAGGATGTACTAAACCTGCTTCCCCGAGGGCTAGTAGCTGAGGATATACACTAACCGATGTATGCCCACGATGAAGGTTCTTGGCAGATCATACATTTTTCGATCGTCTATTGTCAAACGTACTATTCTGCACCAAGTTATGGACATCCCTTGTAGGCACACTACACTAAACTGTACTTCGAGCAGCTACTGTTCTAGGAAGCATCGTCCCACTTCTTCAGTCTATTATAAAACAATTGGTTTATCAACAATGGAGCACAACAACAAATAAAACTCACTCTTCGTTCACTTTTTGACAATTTGAACTGTTATTTTCAACTGTTAAGCAGCGTCAAGAAGAACTCTTGACGCCGTCGCTTGCCGAGGTCGTCATAACGTAGAGATTTGCATTGTATGGAGATTGCTCGATTTAATGAATACATTAATCTATTTTAATTGTTCCAACATTTGTTCAAGATTAAATTCATGTTTTCTTTCGTAATTCGACCATCTGATCGTTTCTCGTAATTAATAAGCAAAAATTAATTATTTTGTGTTATTAATTTGTTGAGTGGGAAGTAGTCAACTATTTATTACCTAACAGGCAGCACAATGGATCATTGCTTTGTTCTGGTGCTGTTCAATATACATGTAGCTGAGCGCAACAATGACAGGGTACGTGAATCTGAAAATATTTGCAGGTGTGTACTCGTTTATATGTTGAGTTGTACATGTGTAAAAAGATCTTCATGCGAATATATGTGTTCATGCTGTGTATGTAATTGTTATATAAACGTGGGTTATATATGTGTATGTAATTGTTATATAAACGTGTGTTTGTTTCAATTTAAGAAAACGCTGCTAACATTCAATTTTAAATAAGAAACGATCTTCTATAAGGCATCAATTGAAGTTGAACGTAAGCTAAATAATAACGAATTTGAAAGTAAGCTAAATAATAATAAAGAATTGAATTCGTCGTTCTATTATTTTTTTGGCACAATTTATTTTTGTCCGTCCATGTAAGTAAATATTTCCTAGCGAAATGAATAGTCACCCACTAACTCTCGTCGAGCACAAACGCTGGCGATGATGAAGAGATGTTCTTCACCAACATTCGACACTGAATGGTATGTGTTTTTATTTACAAACATACCTGTATGGTGTGATGTTTCCAGTGTTAAAATTACCTCTGCATAAAGTTTTTAGGTTTCCACGTGCCACCGAACTATTGCAAATCTAAGTAACAGTTAATTTAAAAATGTTTTGACTACAGCTGTTTCTGGTAACGTTGATGCATCATTGGTTGCAGCACATCAGCGTGAGAGCAAAGTGATAGTAAATATTTCTGCATTGGGTGAATTGTTGGAGGCCCAACTTGGCCCGCGTATACTCGAACACTGACCTCGTCGAACGTAGAATAAATGTACGGGCAATGCATTGTCCCTGCAAACTGTTTGCTTATATTTAAATCGCCATGCACTGCTCAAGGTCTCTTGCAAGTGTATGACCAGCTGAACTCAAGAAATCCAACGTATTGTTAATATCTGCAAATTCTTATGACAGTTCGTTCAAAAAACAGCGTTTAAATAATCAGGCAAATACTTGTTCAGTTCTTTTTCCGTAATATGTGAGAATTTGTTGTACATCTAATGATCGGAAATTATAGAGGACCCGAAATATTTAATTTTAACATACGCATGACCTTCCAACGACAAGGGCATACACGCAATGTCTTGATCATATCGAGTCGTTGGTGTGATGAACACATTGGGTCGTTGATTAAACATGTAATTAATAATACATGTTTCCATGATTTGACGAAGGTTTTGGGCATTGATTAGGCAAGCATTTAGGACAGGCTGATACCATATCATTGATTAAACATGCTATTGAACTATTGATTAAACATGAGTTTGAAGCCAGCTTCCATCGATCCATTAAACATTTCTGATTTATCATGTCTGAATAATCATATTTGAATAATCATGTTTGAATAATAAAGTCTTATATATCATTCTGAATAATGTCTGAAGCAAGCCTTCGTCGCGAAAGGCTTGCACCAGACCGTCGCGGAACACAAATCAGCTTTATATGTAACGTGATCAAGGTGAAAACGGAGCTGTGCGTTTTGAGCGTTTAAAGCGTCTTTCAAGAGTTTTGAGCGTTCTACAAGCGTTTAAGCCTTATACGGGTTTTTTTACTGGAAATGTTGGAATCTAAGCGTAAAATGATTTTTAGCATAACAACCCGCGGGGCAGATGTACGTGTTTCTTCACCAGACCGCCGCGGAAGACAAATCACCTTTATATGTTACGTGGTCAGGACAGCGCTAGCCAAGCCGTCGCATCTCGTCGGATGCTGTTGATGACAACCAGAGTCCGTTACTGCAGTCACCCTCGACAAATGGGTCACACGAAGAAGAGAGTGTGAAGAAACTATCTAACAAGGTTCTCCACCCTCGACAAATGGGTCACACGAAGAAGAGAGTGTGAAGAAACTATCTAACAAGGTTCTCCACCCTCGACAAATGGGGCCCACGAGGAAGAGATTGTGAAGAAACTTTTCAACAAGGTTCTCCACCCTTGACAAATGAGGTGTAAGGAAAGAAATAGTCAAAGGGATTTTTAATGATGTCAGAGGGCTGCAGTGGAAGCAAATTGTCTTCCGTCTATCAATTTCCTATTCAATGATGGGAGGCCGACTTGAGTCGAGGATTGGTTGAGCTTTCAAAGAAAAATCCAAGTATGAGCATGCGAAATTGCACAATTGTTAAATACGTGAAATGATGACGAGATAAGGTTGCAATTGTACAGTAACATGAATTTGATCAGAAATGAAAATGGGCCTTCGCCAGTCTCTTAGAAGGGAAGAACAGTTATTGGAAACATAAACAGCAAAACTCTGTTTTAAGAGGACAAGATAAATATTTCAGATGCTTTCCAGGTTCATTTTTTTTCTTTAACGATTTAGTAGGGTACTGTGTTAAATGATTTTTTTCCCGTTTAACATGCGAAATGTTTATAGATCGACTAAAAATATTCATCAATATTTTTTGTTGAAATACATTTTGAAAAATAATTTTAGAGAACCCTTAGATTTTATTCTGTTGATCGCACAAAAATGTTCTATAAGACTTGAGTAGTCGGTCAAAAATTTCTGGTATTTTGGTAATTACGGGAAAAATTACTTCATTGTTTCCCTAGTGAAGACAGCTGATCGCTTGGCATCGGCTGATCTGAGACCAGCTGATCTGAGACCAGCGGATTGGAGACCAGCGGATTGGAGACCAGCCGATCTGAAACCAGTCGATCTGAAACCAGTCGATCTGAAACCAACCGATCTGAGACCAGCCGGTCTGAGACCAGCTGATCTGAGACCAGCTTATCTGAGACCAGCTGATCTGAGACCAGCTGATCTGAGACCAGCCGATCTGAGACCAGATGATCTGAGACCAGTTTCTCCGAGTCATCGTCTGAGAGCAGTGCTTACTACCCGTGCACTGGTATCGTCTTGTTCTCAGACCAAGGCAAAGTTTAGTAGTATGAAACACAAAGCGACGTCACGAATACGCATGTTTCATCTCTTATTTACCAATGAGGGAACAGTTGCTGTTTAAAGTCTTAGACTATCAACCTCGGTCACTGTCAGGAACGGGCTCTGAACGAGCAGCTCTAACGTGGCGCAATGGAAGGTCGCTTGGTGCTCCAGTATCATTATTCTTTTTTGGTAAAGCCGTGACGCCTTCCATGGTTCCTTCCGTTCGCCCCAGTGACGTTACAAAGATGTATATTTTCAATAACTCCAAAAGCTGGAGTCAATAAGTTTCATATTTATGGAAGAGGTCGAGTATTTTGACTGGAACAATTTACTTCACGGTCACTTCTTGACTATGTTTTAACCCCAGTTGCCCTTTAATGCTGACATCTGACGAGCAATAAGGCTCGCAATACTGTGAAAGCGTCCATAAAAGTCTTGCATTTTTTTCATTTATGCTGAATGAAGCCCATCGTTGTGTCATCTGGGAAATCCAAAACATTACTTACTGAACATCATAGATCCTTCAGGACGCTAGGGTGCTCAGTATAAATTGTGTTCCATTCAACTTGCCGGGAGCAAAAAATTATCCTACAAATAAGGAAGACTCACAACCTGAAAACAGTTGAGATTGTAACGCGGTAAACTCTCAAATTCATTTCTAAATTGATTAGTGAACTAAAAGAAGTGCGTTGTTCAGGAACTTCAAGACTGGTGAAATTAACAACGTGGATTTGGAAGTATAGCACTCGTCTGTTGTCGTCGCCCTGTCGTCTCTCTACTAGAGTATACCGAACAGTATTTCCCTCGTCTGATGCATTACTAGAGGATATTCTTAAGCATCGCAAGCGTCTCGAGCATCGCGAGTGTATCTTCCCCAGCGCAGGGAGCGTATCTTAGGAGAATTTATTCTCAGCAGCCTCGGTGCCGACCTCTCAAATCTGAGCAATAAACACAGCTGAATGCAAATATACGGCCAAATACAATCCTAAAAAATGCACCAACATATAACAGTCTGTGAAACGACGATCTTTTTATTCGTTCGCAGAAACTCGGAAAAGCTAGACAATATTAACGGTCTATTTGAACGGTCCCCACTACTAGATTTTTCCATATATTTACTCGCCCTACGGGGGAGCCTATTATGACTCACGTTGAGGCTCTGGTGGAAATGAGGCCCAAATCAAATCAAAATCCATATATTTAGACAGATTCAGCCAAACAATATTGTTCACGAATTCAAGTGAACCCGATTGGATAAAAGCACTAATAAGAAGCAGAGGCCTTGATGTCAATTGCCAAGGAGCAGCAGCTCAAGAGAATCGTCAAAGAGTATTGATTAAGTCTTTTCCTGTCTATAAAATTTACATTTGGGATCAAATAGGACCAGTAGGGGATAGAAAATCTGGACTAGCCGTAGAACTGATTGTGTGTGGCCAGCGCACAGTCGTGACCCAAGTCCCCAAGATTACTGGTTCTGGGAAAAACGATGATGTAATTGCTCTATTAGAACGTAAAACTATGGATGATTTGATTAGGGTGGTTGATTAAACAGTTGCAACAATGGAGGTAGATCGAAAGCACTGCGAGGTGGACAGCTGACGCCGTAAAGTGTCCTTGACATATAGAGAACAACGATGGACACTTCGTGAATGAACTGGAATTCCTAAGTATATTCGTTGAAAGATAACGTAAAAGTCTAATTTTCTTCTTTTTCCCAGTGTGTCTAAAATACGTAAATTAAATTTGGTTTTATTGAGGGTCGAAAAAAAAATAGATTACGGTCACCCTGCATTATCGTTCAGTTATAGAAAACTTCTAAAAATAAATTGCAAGAATTTGAACTTATATGGAAGCTGTTTTTGACATTAAATTCAAGAAAAATAATATCACATCCTTATATTGATCTCATTTATCTGTATCTCATTTGACAAAGTCTGATATGTCATCAAACAGAATAAGGATGACTTATGACCTAGAATCCTGCATCGACACATCAACAACGAACAAATTAATTATATTTTTTCAGAGTGAGCCCCTTGCAGTGTCCTTGCAAATTTTTACTCATTCCAGGCCCATTTGAGGTCCCATAAAACACACCCAAGGTGATCACAAGAGTTTTTCCAGCCGTTTTGCTGGGAGAGGATCTGAACAGAATTGCTCCGGCAATTTATGTGGTCATGCATCACGGGCCTCACTATGCAAAACGGAGACGACAAAGGGGGTGGATGGATGGGGGTCAGGAGGAGGAAGTGGGGGAGGGGTGTGAATTACAGATCTGTTTAGCATTAGTTACAAGGACCGGTCCAGAGATTGGGGCAAGGGCAAGAGACGGTAGTGAAATTGCTGACAGCGAGGAGAAAGATTGGGGATTAAAACAGCCATTGAGGACGGTGAGGATTTAGGATAGTGAGGTTTACGCATGGGGAAGATTAATGATGGTGAGGATTAAGGATGATGAGGATTAAGGTAGTGAGGAATAAAACAAATTGAGGATTTGTGAGAATATAGGATGGTGAGGATTTAGAATCGTGAGGATTAAGGATGGCGAGGATTAATGATGGTGAGGATTAAGGATGATGAGGATTAAGGTAGTGAGGAATAAAACAACTATTGAGGATGGTGAGGATTAAGGATAGTGAGGATGAATAATGGTTAGGATTAAAGATGTTGAGGATTAAGAATGGTGAGGAATAAAAGAGCTATTGAGGATGGTTAGGATATGGATGGGGAGGATTAAGGAAGGTGAGGATTGAGGATGGTGAGGATCAAGAGGTGAGTATTAATGATGATGAGGAATACAACAGCCGTTGAGCATGGTGACCATTAAGGATGATGAGGATTGAGGATGGTGAGGATTGAGGATGGTGAGGATTGAGGATGGTGAGGATTAAGGATGGTTAGGATTAAAGATGATGAGGATTATGGAAGGTGAGGATTACGGATGATGAGCATTAAGTATGATGGGGAATAAAACAGCTATTGAGGATGGTGAGGGCTTAGGATGGGGAGGATTAAGGATGGGGAGGATGGAGGATGGGGAGGAAATTTAATTGAAATATGAATTCTACAAATTAAAGCGTATATTGTTGAACAAAGCCTAATCAAAGCAACAAGCAATACTTCCAACCAGTAATTCTACTACAGGATGTTTGTTGCGGCATGAAGTGTTACTTAAGCATTAATTCCAGCCATGAAATGGTACCTCTGTTACTGCACTTAAACTGCTTCTGTATCAGATTTAGAACTTCTCTTGCAAGGACGAGTCATGGAACACTGCTATGCTATAAAAAATAGAGTTTCCTTTTACAAGCAGTCTTTTTTATTTCTAATTGTTATGTAAGCACCACAGACATACAGTGAAAAATAGAAGGGCCAGTGTTCATCATGAGCGTTCCTACTGATTGTGTAACCTCGCTTACTTTTACCGAGTTTGTTGACGAAATTGTGAACCAACAGATTATTTTAAAAACTTGATCTCCACAAAATTAGCCGCAATGCATAAAAAAGAGCTGCTAAACCTTTAAATTACTTCCAATTCAGTACTTGCCGATAGGAGACCCGTACTAGCAGCATAAGTATCAGTAAGTGTCCCAGTTTGAGTAAATGCCTGTACGAATTATTGAATAATTATACTGTACACTATTCTCTGATGATCATTCCACCATATTGTATTTTCCCCTTCCTGTAATATATCATATGAGTCTACAGCATATCCTGTCAACTTGCATGATTCAAACAGTTATGTTTGAAATCTGTGTTGCTAAACAATTTGTTGAGAATCTGCGTATTGGGCATTTTTATTTTTCTCGACTATATGTCTTCATTCGGCAGAATGAGTATAAACTTAGTATTCCAAATCAATATGAGTTATCTTAATATTATTTTAATGAGTTCAATTGATTACTATAAAGTATCCCTTGACCTTGACCTGTGACTCATTAAAGGTTGTTCTATTTTTCAACATCAGAGAATTATTGGTAAACTCTATACATGAGTAAAAGGTTATCTTCAAACATCCTCTCGCAAACAAAGACGAGGACCGTATCATCTGTATGTCCGGAACAACTTTACTATTATGTCTTTTTAACAAAATAAAGGTTCGAGTTTGAGTATAAAACAGCAACAAAAAACATATTCCCTTAAGAATAATATCTAACATTGTGAGACAGTATAGCTAGATAAAACATTGGAATTCGAAAATAAAAAAAATCACCATTCCTACTTGCAATCGATAATCCTAAGCGCGTCTCCTTCTCGTTTTCTCCTTGCAATTATTCTGCCTGCATCACGGAGCTAATTGGAGAAGTGATAAGATTAAAAAGGTAATCCGGATAGAGACACTAGTGCGATCAAGAGCATACGAGAGACTGCATCGGCATCGAGGGTCTTGAAGGCTATGGCAAATTGTATAGAAAAATAAACAAGCTAATAATCTTATTAAAATGTGCATTATGAGGCGGATACACTTGAGAGGATAATGAAGGCTCTATAAAATGATTTTATTCATTTCAGGGACGTTCGGTGCCATACTAAGCAGCTTCTAGTTTAATGAGATGGAACCTGTTGTAAGAGTTCTTGCTCTAAAGACAGCGTTCTGGAGATCAAGTAGTATTTTATGAGACAGATACTTACGTGAAGTGAGGGGAAAACGGAGAAGCTCTAGAAATGCTACATAGCCAGAAGAGAGAAGAGGGAAGGGCGGAGGCAGCAGAGACTATCACTCTTACTTTGCTGCACAGCCAGATGAGATAGTAGGGAAGTCATTAACTAGGGAAGCATGGACTATCACTCTAACTCTAACAATCATTATGAGCGTAGACGGAAAAGATTTACATGGGGCAGCAAGGACTACTACTCCAGCTATGCAGCCAAGCCAGAAAAGATAAAGGAAAGGGAGTTCCGGAAGTAGCAGGGACAATCATTCTCACTATGCAGCATAGACATAAGAGATGAGATGGAAGGGAGATACTCATGTATGTCTCTGCCATCAAACACTTAACTGGCATCGACGTCTATTAAACACTTAACAGGCATAGCTTTGGGGCCTGTGCGACCCATGTTAGACACCAGCACGGTGCCATTGATACGCTAGCCCAACAACAATTCTCATGAGACACGACGCTTATCATCAACCGGCTCGACGTTCATTATGATATCGACATGAGGTCGATTCATCAACGACACACCGTCTTATAAACGTGTGCATAACGTCAATCTAGTGCGGGTGGAACATTAAACTGTACGTCCGCCGTAATTAATTATGTGCCGACCCGAGCTCATACTTGCTTATAGAAATGTTATCTCACTGAACTACGGAGACCGGTTGGCCTACAAACAAGCACTGGCATCTCCATTGCAGCACGACAAATAAATCTGGAATCATTCCTGACCGAGCAGAAGCTACGCATCTAGTAGGATTTAAACCCGGGTTACTGAGGGTCGGCGTGGGAGGCGATGCTACTTGTCCATGGAGTCTGATGTTTGATCATGGCATCAGGGCGGTGCTATTGAACTGTAATACTGATTATATAATTGATGTTGCATTAGTAGCTCTTGTTTGGGATGGATAGGTCGTGCACGAAACTGACCGCATAGCTTATGATGGATAGGTCGTGCACGAAACTGACCGTATAGCTTATGATGGATAGGTCGTGCACGAAACTGACCGTATAGCTTATGATGGATAGGTCGTGCACGAAACTGACCGTATAGCTTATGATGGATAGGTCGTGCACGAAACTGACCGTACAGCTTATGATGGATAGGTCGTGCACGAAACTGACCGTATAGCTTATGATAGTTAGGTCGTGCACGAAACTGACCGTATAGCTTATGATAGTTAGGTCGTGCACGAAACTGACCGTATAGCTTATGATGGATAGGTCATGCACGAAACTGACCGTATAGCTTATGATGGTTAGATCGTGCACGAAACTGACCGTATAGCTTATGATGGTTAGGTCGTGCACGAAACTGACCGTATAGCTTATGATGGTTAGGTCGTGCACGAAACTGACCGTATAGCTTATGAGGGTTTGGTCGTGAACAAA
>SDVV010029858.1:0-11755 GCA_016164225.1 Gammarus roeselii | reverse complement strand
GCTGAGCCGTTCAAAAGATATTACCTCTCAAAATTGGATTCGTGCCTTCTCACCCAGACCCGAACTCTCGTTCGCCTGGCTTCCTGTTCCGGAAGATTCAACCTTGCGTCTTGAAAGTGTTCGGAACACTTAACTTGAAATATAGATTGAAACTGTTAACTGCTCTAATTTGCTTTGTCAGAGATCGGAAACTTCATTTTTTTCTGTAATATCGAGATTGACGCTGATGTGATCACATCTTTAAAACTTGCCTTCGATGCTCGACTGTCGAACTACATAAAGTTCAAACTTACAATTATTTTGCAAAGTTTGAACCTATCCATCTATAATTTAGATCATAATGACATCAATCGATAAATTCAACTTCAAAGTTTGCATCTAAAGTTTACTGATATATTTTACTTTCAGATTCAAAAATTAATCAAATTACCGACCCTGATCCGGAAGTGGCAAAGAGGTGCCAACAGTCTGGATTCTTTCTGTTCAGTTCATCACTTCTTCACACCTTCATTAGTGATGAATGCTATGTTGAAGTAAGTGCTTGCTACAGGGGCCATGCACTCGACAGTCATACCATTGACACATATCCTGACCTGAAGTAGCATCTCTTTTGGTCCTTGTGCTCATTCAGGTATCCCAAATATCCAGATTGCGAGGCCTCAACGATGATATGCATCAATTTCGATGGCATCCATGTTTTTTTTTTTTCAAAGGAATGACATCGATTCATGGAAATTATATGATGAAAATTCAAAGCAGCTTCTAGACGGAGGTTCAGAGCAGCTGATATTTCAACGACAACTTCTTCTTCGTCCAGCACAGTTCCGAACTGATATCGGGCCATGGGCCTCTGCTGTCCAGTAATTCGAGTGCTTGTTTCTAGCAGGCATGAAAAATTTTGAATAGTCCGGATCCTACGAAGGAGTACTTGACCAGCTTCTTCGGCTAACAGCCTACCCTCCATCGAGTTGGGTGAGATTAGGCCGCTTGACAAGAGGTGTCTAGCTCAGACCTTTCAAAACCGACAGTGACTGAGCCTGAAAATGAAGGTGTTTCTGCTCCTGTGAACGGAATCTCCTTAAGGGAAAGTTACGGAATCTCCTTAAGGGAAAGTTACGATTGCGATCATCGGGACTCTTCCGTGAACGTTAAAAATGTCGGAACGTCCGACGTCGGTGACGTGATTGCAATTTTAATCTGGATGCCGACAGTCACAGTAATCCTGATCTGAAAAATTGAGATGATAAAACGCATGGGTACGCCAAGTGTCACTGAGCAAAACTTCCAACGTCTCTACAGGACTGGGTCTATTTCTTTGAGTCGGTATTTTAATCAGGGGATCACGGCTTTACTGCTTCCATGCATCTTCGGACCTAAGAGCTTCTGATTTTAAACTTGCGAAGGATAGGAGGCGAGATATTCACCTAAGCTTAAGTGGTTCTGTCGTCGGTGGTCTCCACCATTATGTCTTAGTCTGACCCACCTGTAATTAATATTTTAGCTGATGTATGTATATGTATAGACATACAGACGTCTCTTCATTGTTAAGAGGGTGGCTAAGTTAGACTGACACAGAGGAGGGAAACACCCAATCTCCCCGCCACAATACCGCCGTGTCCATGCCGAGGCTCGAACTCGCGTCGTGCTGCACCAGAGGCCGACACTGCAGTCGGACACGCTAACCACTCAGCCCTTGCTGACCGCATACTATCTCATTTTGTACCATCTAAAATGTTACTATATCAGGAGGCCTCGATATTGACTTATGCAATGTGTTCGTATCCGAAACAAATTTTATTGAGATCTTGCATGGTCGATCGCTGGTTCCGTTGATCACTTAGCCAATGCCACCGTCAACGTAGGGACCGGTAGGGCATCGTTGATTGATTACTTATTGAAAAATCAGCTGAGCGACGTCAGGCCCGGCGAACTGGACTGTGATGCCAGTCACCAGCAGTACATATAAGCCGAAGACTTGTTCCAGCAATTCTTTGGGAGTATTAATTAGCAAATATTCCGTGATCATTCCGAGGTGTGAACAGTGGGCAGTTGACCTATGTCTGTGACTTTTTGTATGAGTCTGCTTATAAAAATCATCGTGATGAAAAAAATAAATCGCATTTTTTTCCTGCTACTGTTTAGAATCATTATGATAAACATTATCCAAGTAGGAAAAAAAGTGATATCATGCGCAGGCTTTGGTAAACCATGGATTAGTGACTATTCAATAACTTTCAACGATCACAAGCACCAAATGCATCGCGACTATAAGAGGGGAAAGAGGGGATACATGCAATTTACGCCCCATTATATTTATAGGAACTGAGAATCAAATCAATTTACCCGGACCAGATCACCGCATTTTCATGCCAAGTTAATCAATGCTAAGGTGCCATCAAAATACAAGGACAAACACTGATAGTATTTTAAGAGCATAGACAGAGCGGTATCATGCAGTTGCCATGAGCAGGTACGGTAGTGTGCTGCCACTCCGGTAGCCGCAGCAAATGATTTTAGTGAATATTATCACTCTGCAGTAGCAATATTAGGACACGCAAATTCCTCCTCTCCTTCATTCCCCTTGATTTTATGGGGCAACACAATTTTTTTTCCCACATCGGTCGATGCGGCCCTCAGTCTCACTAAATCCTGTCCTAGCCCGAGCACTTCTCTGTCTGAAGTACCGTGTTATATATACAAGCAATTAGCAGTCGGTGTAAGAATTCTTACAGCGTCTCATCTCAACAAGGGAATGAAGTTTTATTCCGAACTGTTTGAAATTAGTCCGAATGATTTCAACAATGTGACAAATCATAGATTCATTTCAATTTTTTTTTTAACAATTGAGAAATTTATGTGTGTCCATCTTTAGTTTATTTAATCGAAGGAAATATTCGTCTGTTAACATCAATTCGGATTTAGTTTAAAATGAAGCACTGCTGATGCAGTAATGAAAACTTTAAAATTCACTGATACCAGATTAAATAATAATGAAAAATTACTTGTAGTGCGTCTCGATTTCTCAAAAGCCTCTACAAACTGTCTCTCAAACTCTTGAAGGTAATATCGGTGTCTCCCAAGGCTTCGTCCTCGTTCCAATGCTGTTTTTCTCTATATGTAGACGATATTCAACGCACTTTCAGTGTGCACAATTTAGCCTTGCTTACCCGCACATAGTGTATGATACAGGAAGGCGAGTGATACAAGAGGGCGGGTGATGCAGGTGGGCATCACCCGCCCTCTTGTAGTGGAGGGCGGGGTGTGCAGTTGCGGCGAAATAGGAGCCAAGTGATTTCAAGCTATCTAAAATTGTGTCTACAAGTGTACAAGTGTTTACAAGTGTAGGAAGACAACAACAGGCCTATTAGCCCAAACTAGGTTGCCTTTTGATAGCAAGAGTATTAGTTCTGAAGTGCCATTTCTGTTTTAAAAACATTGAGAAAGGGAACGGTTTAGCTATTTATGGGCGATTTATATAGAATCGAAACGTTTATATATAAACGTTTCGATTGTATTGCTGTTTCTAACCACCGCTGGAGTTTTGTTCCATTCTTCGACAACTCTATTCGTGAAAAAAATACGCGTGATGTCGAGTGAGAAACGTTTCCCAACAATTTCGTATCCATTATTCCTAGTCACTCCGTTCGTATCTAAAATATAAAGGTTCGCTCGGTCGAAGTTTTCCTTACCCTTCATAATCTTCTACACTTCGAACATGCCGCCTCTGACTCAACGTTTCTTTATCGAATAAAAATTGAGTTCACGTAGTCTGTCTTCGTACGATTTATTCCGCAGCGAAGGGATGAGTTTGGTAGCTCTACGCTAAACTTTTTCTAATTTAATAACGTCTTTTCTAAGATATGGAGGCAAGAATTGAACGGAATACTCATGATGTGGTCTTACAAATGCATTGTATAATTCGAGAATACTGTGTCTGCTTTTTTACGAGATGGTGCGGGATATCATACCTAGCTTTTTGTTGACTCCCTTGGCAGCATCGTTTCATTATTTGCTACTATTTAAGTCGTTACTAATGATGACACATAAATATCTCTCCTATGTGAAATGAATGCGTTTCTTTCCAGACATTGAATATTTGTGTCTTAGGTTATGAGGACCAATATTCATAACTTTACATTTGTGAACATTAAATTTCATTTGTCAATTTTATGACCAATCAACAATTTTGTTCCAGTCAAGTTGGATCTGTTGACCCTCTAGTGTCGTCCATCTGCTTCCGGCGCGGCAGGACAACGATGCTTTCACCCACCACATATTATTTACTCTCAGAGATCCATGCAGATATTTTGTTCATATTCAACTTTTTTGTACTTGAAGAGCAGGAACAAAAACCCCTATTTTTTAAACAGATCTTCCAATTTTCAAACTTTTCATTCACATCCATCCGCTTTCAATAACACGAATAAATTAAATGCTCTTTCCTTCACTACACATATATGGCCACATTAATTTATTCACCACTCTATAGGTTGCTATATTTCCTTGCTCACTCATGTGAAACACTGCAATAGCTACCAACATTTGAGAAAGTGTCTCGATCATTTCTGCTGTCCCTACATTTACAGCCCACTCCAGTGTGCCCTTCCTCCTCGCTCTGCTGTTGCCGGTGCTCTAATTCATTCGTGCTCTGTTATTTTCGGTCTCTGCAAATGCTTGTGACTTTACGATTGTATGTTTTAGAAGCATTATTCGAATTTCCTTTCTGTCTAATGCTCATTTAGGTATAGCAATTCCACACTGTATATCTATGTAAATTTATGTCCATGTTTATATATGTCTGTACGCGTGTAAATTTGAACAATGTCCTCAAGTCCATTATCGGTATAATTTTAGTCCATTATTTATAGTCCTTAACAGTTTAGTCCAATATCGTTGTAATTTTTGTATCTCATTCCTAACATGAAACGATGCGATACGCGAAATACCTTTGAAGGAGAAGATCCTTGTCAGCTTAGTTGCGTTACGTAAGTAACGCTCCTGTTGTTTTTAGTTTCTAGTAAATTGCCCTACCTTGTGTATTATTGCATTTCCCTTCTGGCGACTAGTAGCGATGATCCGATTTGTTCGCAAGTTTGATGAAAAGTCTTCATTATTTGTTTGTTCATTCCGGATTTTTTTTCTTGTTGCATATTTTGAGTTTTTTCGAGACTTGCTGTGATAAATTCAGTTTTATTTCTGCAAGAAATCCCACTGTGTATTCCCGATTCTTTTATTCTATCGTTGATTGCTTTATTCAGGGATTTTAATGTCAGAAATTGTATCCAAAGATTTGTCGTAAAACTCCGTTTTATTCTGGATATTTTCTCTAAAATTATCATTGAGTTTTCTTGCAGTAATTGTTTCTGCGAACAAAATTTAACTTTTGAACTGATCGAAGCAAGTGGGACGTCTCACATATTATGGGACTTCTCACATATTATGAGACGTCCCTCATATTATGGGACGTCTCACATATTATTTGACGTCTCATTTATTACGGAACGTCTCACATATTATGGGACGTCTCACATATTATGCACAATAGAGCTTAAACTAATATGCATAGAAATAAGAACTATGATCATAGTACATTATGTTATTCTGATGTACGATGTTATTCTGAAGAGTATTTACCGATTGCTGGGAAGTCGAGGTAAATATACTCACTATCCTCAGTTATATGTTATTAATAATGGCTGCTGTTGTTTGTGTAAGCAGCCGTTGTTTATGCCGGCTGCTCTTGTCTGTGTTGCATGCTGTTGTCTGTGTTGCACACTGTTGTCTTGTTGCATGCTGTTGCTTGTGTTGTTTGCTGCCTGTGTTGGCTCTAGCCTGCCTCAGGCCTCCAAGCGAAGTGTTGTCATGTTACATGCTGTTGCTTGTGTTATTTGCTGCCTGTGTTGGCTCTAGCCTCCCTCAGGCCTCCAAGCGAAGTGTTGTCATGTTACATTCTGTTGCTTGTGTTGTTTGCTGCTTGTGTTGGCTCTAGACTCCCTCAGGCCTCCAAGCGAAGTGTTGTCATGTTTCATGCTGTCGATTGTGTTGTTTGCTGCTTGTGTTGGCTCTAGCCTTCCTCAGACCTCCAAGCAAACTGATGTCTTGTTGCATGCTGTTGCTTGTGTTGTTTGCTGCCTGTGTTGATTCTATCCTCCCTCAGGTCTCCAAGCTAAGTGTTGTCATGTTTCATGCTGTTGCTTGTGTTGTTTGCTGCCTGTGTTGGCTCTAGCCTGCCTCAGGCCTACGAGCGAAGTGTTGTCATGTTTCATGCTGTTGCTTGTGTTGTTTGCTGCCTGTGTTGTCTCTAGCCTGCCTCAGGCCTCCAAGCCAAGTGTTGTCATGTTTCATGCTGTTGCTTGTGTTGTTTGCTGCCTGTGTTGTCTCTAGCCTGCCTCAGGCCTACGAGCGAAGTGATCAAACTTGACTTGTTTTCCTCCCGCCGCGAACTTGAATGAAAACAAATCACGCGAGGATTGTAGAGTTTGAAAAGTGAAGGAGGGAAGGACTAGAACGTGGTGGGGTGAAGGAGGGAAGGACTAGAACGTGGTGGGGTGAAGGAGGGAAGGACTAGAACGTGGTGGGGTGAAGGAGGGAAGGACTAGAACGTGGTGGGGTGAAGGAGGGAAGGACTAGAACGTGGTGGGGGAGATGAGAGTAGGACATGTCGGGCCCTGGCATTTCTTAACATGCCAAATGTTGGGCAAGGGCTGTGTTGTGTGGTAGTCCAACACAACGGCTGCAGGTTACACAATGTTGTAGAAAACAAAATCCTCTTGAATACATACTGCAAAGCAAAG
Organism: Gammarus roeselii; assembly: GCA_016164225.1. Taxonomy (NCBI): domain Eukaryota; kingdom Metazoa; phylum Arthropoda; class Malacostraca; order Amphipoda; family Gammaridae; genus Gammarus; species Gammarus roeselii. The sequence goes on along the minus strand of SDVV010029858.1, from coordinate 4,961 downwards.
CACCAGTCAGTCAGGGTTCCGGTCAACAATAACAAACATGATCCTCAGTGACCGGCGTCCTTTAACCGCGCTTATCACTTCCATACATTGTAGGGCAAGCGTACTGTATACTCCGTGTATCACATACTCACACGCTTCAATACATTGCAAGGCAAGTGTAGTGAATACTCCTTGTATCACATGCTCACACGCTTCAATACATTGTAAGGCAAGAGTAGTGAATACTCCTTGTATCACATGCTCACACGCTTCAATACATTGTAAGGCAAGCGTAGTGTATACTCCTTGTATCACATACTCACACGCTTCAATACATTATAAGGCAAGAGTAGTGTATACTCCTTGTATCAAATGCTCACACGCTTCAATACATTATAAGGCAAGCGTAGTGTATACTCCTTGTATCACATGCTCACACGCTCTAATACATTGCAAGGCAAGCGTAGTGTATACTCCTTGTATCACATGCTCACACGCTTCAATACATTACAAGGCAAGCGTAGTGTATACTCCTTGTATCACATGCTTACACGCTCTAATACATTGCAAGGCAAGCGTAGTGTATACTCCGTGTATCACATGCTCACACGCTTCAATACATTATAAGGCAAGCGTAGTGTATACTCCTTGTATCACATGCTTACACGCTCTAATACATTGCAAGGCAAGCGTAGTGTATACTCCTTGTATCACATGCTCACACGCTCTAATACATTGCAAGGCAAGTGTAGTGTATACTCCGTGTATCACATGCTCACACGCTTCAAATTTCATATGATGACTTAATAGGAGGAATGTGAAATGCCTAGATATTCTTGAGTCGTCAGCTCATGATGCAATAAAATGAAACGACGAGCTCGAGTGCACTGTCAATACAACTTTTTTCTTCATTATGAACATACCTTGCATTAGTGTTATTAATAATTTCCTTATTCATAAGGTAAGTTTTTGATAATAGTGCATTGTAAGAGTGTTTCCAAGCTACGGATGAGGACAGAACGGTAAATGCTAATGCACGGCACATATTTAGGGAATGATATACTTCAAGAAAGCTTGTCGCCTTGAATACACGAAGAGTAGAGTAAAGCAACTTTATAAACTATAGTTGCTTGACCTTCCACATAAACAGAGCCCTCATGGGTCATCATAAACTGAGCCCTAATCCTAATGGGTCATCATAAACTGAGCCCTAATGGGTCATCATGAACAGAGCAGGATGAACAGAGCTCTAATGGGTCAGGAACAGAGCCCTAATGGGTCATCATGAACTGAGCCCTAATGGGTTATCATGAACAGAGCCCTAATGGGTTATCATGAACAGAGCCCTTATGGGTCAGGATGAACATAGCCCTAATGGGTCATGAACAGAGCCCTAATGGGTCATGAACAGAGCCCTAATGGGTCATCATGAACAGAGCCCTGATGAGTTATCATGAACAGAGCCCTGATGGGTTATCATGAACAGAGCCCTAATGGGTTATCATGAACAGAGCCCTAATGAGTCATGATGAACAGAGCTCTAATTGGTCATGAACAGAGCCCTAATGGGTTATCATGAACAGAGCCCTAATTGGTTATCATAAACAGAGCCCTAATGGGTCATGATAAACAGAGCCCTAATTGGTCATGAACAGAGCTCTAATGACTTTTCATGAACAGAGCCCTAATGGGTTATCATCAACAGAGCCTTTATGTGTCAGGGTGAACATAGCCCTAATGAGTGATGAACATAGCCCTAATGGGTCATGAACAGAGCCCTAATGGGTCATCATGAACAGAGCCCTAATGGGTTATCATGAACAGAGCCCTAATTGGTCATGAACAGAGCCCTAATGGGTCATGATGAACAGAGCCTTAATTGGTCATCATGAACAGAGCCTTAATGGGTTATCATGAACAAAGCCCTCATGTGTCATCATGAACAAAGCCCTCATGTGTCATCATGAACAGAGCCCTCATGGGTCATCATGAACAGAGCCCTCATGGGTCATCATGAACAGAGCCCTCATGGGTCATCATGAAGAAAGCCCTCATGTGTCATCATGAACAAAGCCATCATGTGTCATCATGAACAGAGCCCTCATGGGTCATCATGAACAGAGCCCTCATGTGTCATCATGAACAGAGCCCTCATGGGTCATCATGAACAAAGCCCTCATGTGTCATCATGAACAAAGCCCTCATGTGTCATCATAAACAGAGCCCTCATGGGTCATCATGAACAAAGCCCTCATGGATCATTATGAACAGAGCCCTAATGGGTCATGAACAGAGCCCTAATAAGTTATCATGAGACGTCCACTAAATTTAAAGTCTAAATGATTTTCTAGGAATATTTCCGACTTCTTCTCAGTGCGAATTAATAAGTGACTTCATTCCTGCATCAGCCATGAGAACTCAGTTGAATTCCCCTACGAGTAATTCTCAACGAGTTGAACAGCCAGCCTTCATAACGACAAAAAGATGTATCTTACATTTGAGTACTCGCCGATTCGTAGAGGATTTTTTTCTACGGTTTTGGAGTTATGCATGTGTGTGAAACCAACAGTATTCTGATGATCTTCATCAGCGCATGTAAAAACTGGGGCTCACAGTTCTATACCTGACGAAAGGACCATCCCACGAGCTCACTGTTCTTTAACTGACGAAATGACCATCCACAAGGGCTCACAGTTCTTTAACTGACAAAATGACCATCCACACGGGCTCACACTTCTTTAACTGATTTAATGACCATCCACAAGGGCTCACACTTCTTTGACTGACGTAATGACCATCCACAAGGGCTCACAGTTCTTTAACTGACAAAATGCCCATCCACACGGGCTCACACTTCTTTGACTGACGTAATGACCATCCACAAGTTTCACAGTTCTTTGACTGAAGTAATAATCATCTACAAGGGCTCACAGTTATTTGACTGATGTAATGACTATCCACACGGGCTCACACTTCTATGACTGACGTAATAACCATCCACAAGGGCTCACAGTTCTTTGACTGACAAAATGACCATCCAAACGGGTTCACACTTCTTTGACTGACTTAATGACCATCCACAAGGGCTCACAGTTCATTGACTGATGTAATGACTATCCACACGGGCTCACACTTCTTTGACTGACGTAATACCCATCCACAAGGGCTCACAGTTCTTTGACTGACAAAATGACCATCCAAACGGGTTCGCACTTCTTTGACTGACTTAATGACCATCCTCACGGGCTCACAGTTCTTTGACTAACGTAATGACCATCCCCACGGGAACACAGTTCTTTGACTAAAGTAATGACCATCCCCACGGGCTCACAGTTCTTTGACTGACGTAACGACCATCCCCACGGGCTCACAATTCTTTGACAAACGTAATGACCATCCACAAGAGCTCACAATTCTTTGATCGACGTAATGACCATCCACAAGGGCTCGCTGTTCTTTTACTGACGTAAGGACCATCCCCACGGGCTCACAGTTCTTTGACTGACGTAATGACCATTCCCACGGGCTCACAATTCTTTGACTGACGTGATGACCATCCACAAGGACTGACGTAATGATCATCCACAAGGGCTCACAGTTATTTGACTCACATAATGATCATCCACAAGGGCTCACACTTCTTTGACTGACGTAATGATCATCCACAAGGGCTCACACTTCTTTGACTGACGTAATGAGCATCCACAAGGGCTCACAGTTCTTTGACTGACGTAATGACCATTCCCACGGGCTCACAATTCTTTGACTGACGTGATGACCATCCACACGGGCTCACAGTTCTTTGACTGATGTAATGATCATCCACAAGGGCTCACAGTTCTTTGACTGACGTAATGACCCTCCACAAGGGCTAACACTTCTTTGACTGACGTAATGACCATCCACAGAGGCACTGCAAGAATAAATCTTTAGTTTCCTTGCTGGTTTTGGTGTAAACGCTCACTGCAAGCGCCATCAAATCCAACATTAATACAACTACATTCAATGTCAATACTTTATACTCTGTTCCGATTCCTACGAGCGCCTCATTAGAGATTGTCGACACAGTAAAATCATATAATTAATAAAGTAGTGTAAACGAGGAACACAATGGAGAAGAAAAAAATTCAATAGAGCTTTACTGGCCTGCTTTACTTAATGCGATTTGGGACTCAAATGCCTAGTGCAATACCTAATACAAAACCTAGTGCAATGTTGTATTGAGGTAGCACTAAGTAGCGCAACCCTGATAACTTGAATTAAAGTAGATTGTTATTTGAACATGATCCTTTCAACACAATCTGCATGGTACATTCGTGAGACCAACGTTATAAAAGTATATGTTATTTATTCAATATTATTTTGTTTCCAACCAATCGTGTTTCATATTCAACAACAAAGACACCTAAACTAACTCAGCACCCGCAGCTGATGTCCTCCCACCGCTGTGCATTAATGATTATTCTCCGACCTGTTCAGCAACCTTCTACACAGCGTGTATATCTCAGCGCCCCATCTGGAGAGCGAGCGTACACTGTCACGGCAATTGTGGCTGCTGTAGTCCGTAGCTTTATTGCTCTGGGCCACTCATTGCCATAAACACCGACAAGGCCTGTTATACATCAAGCTCCCGCGTAACTGGTGTGTAACAACCCAGCAGCTTCCCTTCTTCCCTCGAGAATAAAGCCCTTACGTGCTCTGCATCGCTGCGTCTGAAGGATATTACCTCGCAAGTGAGGCAACAATGCGCTCTGCATCGCTGCGTCTGCAGGATATTACCTCGCAAGTGAGGCAACAATGCGCTCTGCATCGCTGCGTCTGAAGGATATTACCTCGTAAGTGAGGCAACAATGCGCTCTGCATCGCTGCGTCTGCAGGATATTACCTCGCAAGTGAGGCAACAATGCGCTCTGCATCGCTGCGTCTGCAGGATATTACCTCTCTAGTGTGGCAACAATGCGGTCTGCATCGCTGCGTCTGCA
>SDVV010029857.1:0-11755 GCA_016164225.1 Gammarus roeselii | reverse complement strand
TTTGTTCACCCTACCAATCTGTATTTAAATAAGACAGATGATGCCTGTTATTTAGGTCTTTGTTCACCCTACCAATCTGTATTTAAATAAGACAAATGATGCCTGTTATTTAGGTCTTTGTTCACCCTACCAATCTGTATTTAAATAAGACAAATGATGCCTGTTATTTAGGTCTTTGTTCACCCTACCAATCTGTATTTAAATAAGACAGATATAATAATAAGGTTTTAGAACATATTCAAATGCTCATTGGATTGATTTAGGAAACACTGTGTTAGCGTCAAAAAATGAACTCTCGGATCATACTTTCAGAGCGGCAAATTTACGTAATACCAGATTGTTTTAGATTCTGCTTACTTTCTTACTTCAGTGACATTACATCAGACCGTCCCTCTTATCGTGGTTTGCAAAACAAACAGGAAAAGGTCGATGGGAAAGTTCATTCGGTAAAATTACATAATACGAAATGCGGCCAGCATTCCCAACATAACTCCTCCATAGAATCCCCAAAAACGCTGACACCGATAAATGCCAGTCCCCGTTGGTAAATTCACGGGATAATTAAAACAGAATTGAAACAAAGCTTCCATCAATATTGAAACAGAGGTCCCATCCATATTCCAACATCAATGTCAGAACTTTGTCGCTGCATGGCAGACAACCTTTATGGACCTGCCATAAAAAGCACATATTGCTGGAGCTGGTATGGATAATCCGGCGGTTATGTTTACGATGCCTGTCAAGTGCCCTCTCCGGTTCTCCAAGGCATCGTAACCGAGAGACGTAAGGTTATCATACCTTGGCAATTCCCTGAGGGACGGGTCATGATACTAAGTCTAGACCCATGAAGCAATGAACATGTACGTAACGATAGAAGTGACATGTTTCAATCAAGTTATAAAATTATCCTACTAGATTACATTATTATTAGAATGATCTAGAACCAGATTAAATAATTATGAACCCACGTTACAGCTTCACCCAAGAGCTGTAACACATGCCCTTTAACAGCAGTGCTATAATTTCAATTAATGTTGACGCCATTGAAGCATTAAAGAAAATCTCGAAACTTTTGACTCAATGTGTCGCAACACCTCAAGCATCCATTAGAAGTCCGGGAATTGAAGAACAGGTTAGACCATAGTAACTGCTAACTGAACAGGTTAGACCATAGTAACTTCCAACTGAACAGGTTAGACCATAGTAACTGCTAACTGAACAGGTTAGACCATGGTAACTGCTAACTGAACAGGTTAGACAATGGTAACTGCTAACTGAACAGGTTAGACCATAGTAACTGCTAACTGAACAGGTTAGACCATGGTAACTGCTAACTGAACAGGTTAGACCATAGTAACTGCTAACTGAACAGGTTAGACCATAGTAACTGCTAACTGAACAGGTTAGACCATAGTAACTGCTAACTTACTGTATTTCTTTTTATTCGTCCTTATATGCTATAATGCATCCAATGAAGACTATTCCATGAGCACCATACAATTGGACTATCATACTCTTTGTGGCGACAGGTATCAAGCATTGCCCGTCAACGAGGATCCGGGTTGAAGCAGATATGAAAAGGTTTCAATGGCTTCGCCAAATTAGAAGTCCGATTTGGTTAGCTGAAGTGAATTATTGTGCCGATTGTACCATTTCGGCTACCTGGCAACCATCCAGAGAGCCTAACTTTGATCATCGTTTGTGGAGTAATGGAGTAATGGAGTAATGGAGTAATGGAGTAATGGAGTAATGGAGTAATGGAGTAATGGAGTAATGGAGTAATGGAGTAATGGAGTAATGGAGTAATGGAGTAATGGAGTAATGGAGTAATGGAGTAATGGAGTAAATGGAGTAATGGAGTAATGGAGTAATGGAGTAATGGAGTAAATGGAGTAATGGAGTAATGGAGTAATAGAGTAATGGAGTAATGCTCCAGCCTGTACCAGTTAAAATGCTAAAAAATCGCCGATATGATTGTAATCCTTATTACATGTAATATTTTTAGTCCTTTTTCCAGCCTTTCTAAAACGGGACAAAGCACGCGTGTAAATATCATTTATTTATTTTCGTTATGTCTATCACTGCCCTTCCATCTATGACCCGATTAGTTTGTTTTCATGATTGGCCTTGTTATTTTTGTTGAACTCTCGACTGTCGGTTACGTGCGGTGTTCAATTAAATGGAACAAGTCGTGCAATGTTACGCCTTCCATTGGAAATATATAAGTGGTATCATCTAGTTAATAAATAAACAATACAGGTAATAAATACCGCCAATGCTACTCCCAGTATTCTTTTCTGCATGTCCACCCCAAATATTAGGGGAAAAGTATTAACATGTGTTTCATTTTGATGGTTTGAAACCAATCCTGGACTAAAGAAGGTTCACCATCAAAGTGACACGACAGACATCAATGAATTATTTTTTTAAGAGTAGAAACCAAGTGAAATATTATATTTCCCTCTCTCTATCGATAGCTTTACTTTGAATACATCGCCGGCAAGTTAATTATAGTACGAATATATATTTTATGAAAAAGTTATTTAACAACGAATTTTCTACTTATGTTCATGCAAATAATTCACAAGCCTCGCTTATTCACACCTTTTTCATGCCATACACCATGTCACCTAATAAATCTGTGCTGGTATGTGAAATAAACTTTTTATTTGACACACGTTTAATAAAGTTTCTTTAGAATAGAAGATGTTATTATCCCCGAATAAACTGTGTACATGGCAATGCCACTGCGTCGAACTCAGTTCATCTGGTTTCAGGATCAGCACTGCTGGTTTCAAACTCCCAAACATAATGTCATTTCGCGGAGAAAAGATCGTAAAATAAAATTTAATTTTAAGCAGCATGAACAATTTTCGCTTCGTCAATTGGAACGACTACTAACCCAAATTATTGCGTACAGACTCGAAAGAGACTTCGCCAAGGACTGAAGATTGACCAGATATTTAGGTTGTTATTTCCGCTGGGATTTGTACCCGTTGGGAGTTTCATTCGCAGAATTTATTTCACAGCTAGGCCTATGATGAGATTAAAATGCCGTTGAGAAGAGATTATCAAGATTTAAAATTTTGCGTTAAAAGATTATGTTACTGTTTGAACCGCTAAGACATTTTCTTTCGTTACTGTACCTTTATCCACTGTTCCTCAGGTATAAAATCCTTTTCCTGCTCAATACTTATCCTACTTTAGCATAATAAATCCTGCCCATGGTTTTACTGAAACTTTTGCAGGGACAGAATCAGCTTAAAATTCCCCATGGTTTCCAGCATCCATTTGCAGCCTTTGTCCTACTCTGGACGTGGCCTGCGACAAACTCGAAACTGATTGCTATTGATCGGCACTGGCCCAATTGAGTATTGGTTATGTTATCCAGGTGATTATTATTTCGATCACCATCAAAGCGACTTTCCATCAACGACACGACTCGTTGGCCGGCTGGTACATGGAATAAAACGGGTCTCAAAGGAGATCAGGTATCAGAATTATGGAATTATTTAAAACATTACGGGGAGTACCTTTTTTGCGTGGAGCGCATGTCTTTTCGTTGGAGTGGTAATAACACATTTGAATATTCAACGAAAATCAATATGAGTTTTCATATAACCGCTGTTCATTGACAAGTACACTGAAGTTGTAAAATTCTGTTTTGAAAATTCTTTTACTCCAGTCAGTTTATTCACGGAAGTTCTGAGTACGCAGTCCTTCAAATCGCTGGCCCTCGTTGGCACTCATGCCCATGATTAACTATGCCCACAGTTAATCACAAGTGTACGCCTGCATCATGATTGTTAAAAAAATTACATGAGTTAGAAAAGCCAAAAAAAAAAAATTGAATGCTGAAATCTTATCCACCTAGATTAAATATGATGCTGCATACAACCAATAGCCTACACTGATGACTGTTGGCGATATCTATGTTAAAATATTAAGGAGATTGTTTTCTAACAACACAAATTTTTTTAAATCTAGAACATTCAGACTGGTACCAGTTATTCAAATCATTTAACAATTAAAATATTTCGGAAATGAAGAGAAGGGTTTTGTGTTCTTATAGACTATTCTCAGTAAATTTTTATTTTAGAAAGCTGATACTTTTTCTGAATTGTTCGATCGGGCGATCAATCAAACAAAGAATGGTGCTTTTCAAATTTTCGACATGCAATAATCCAGCAAAAAGATTGCAAGACATTATATTACGACTTAATTTGTCCAGAAAACAGAGAACAGCTCTTAAAATTGACTGAGGAGAGGTCTTCCTTGGGTGAATGAGTTGCACCGCCAAAGTTTGCTTATGAGGAATGTACCTTATTTTCCGAAATAACAAATATTATTATTTCATCTTGATAATAGGGTGAACAAAGGAAAAAATGCTCTTACCTTCAGTACGTTCGGTTTGACAGAGAGATGCATCCTTCCCACCATTAATCATTTCTCTGGTGCATGGAGTGAAATGAGTTTTTATCTCAATTTTTATACCACCTGGACGAACACTTTCAAACTTGAAATAATGGTTGGATTTCTGACACCATTTGACTCCATCGGACACTTTCCAAATGATCAACCTGCAACGCCGAAATTAAATTTTCTTAGTTATCACCTTTCTTCCTGACTCAGCTCATTCGTCAATGCCTCAAAGGTCCGAAGACGCATCCCCTTATTAGCCGAAGGCTTAGCTACCATTGCAGGGATTGCAATCCTCGTATCCGTTCATTTTTCAGGTGCTGGAGGCTAATCGCAATTTAATAAGTGCGCCCTTGCATTAATTATTCATCTGTGTAGCTTAGATCGAGGAATTAGTTCAAAGAGATGAAGTGATTATCTCAACGATAACTGTTAAAATAATTCATTAAGGGGTATGAATGCGGCAGCATCAAATTGAAAATGAGATGCAGTGGGTATAAAGTGCAGAACTTTTCAAATATTGAACTTAATTTAAAATGATTTGGATGTTTAGTTTGAAAACATTCACTCTCATATCAATTTCAATATTTGCTTATGAACGAATCAAAAACAATACCCGTGAAAAAAAAAAAAATGGATAAATTTAACCCTGTCAACAGCTGAAGCCGAATAATCGGAGAACATAAAACATTATCACATAATTCTAGTCATATTCTTTGTTTTAAATCAATGAAAACTTTCTCGGCAATATAATAAACGAACGATAAAACCTCTATCTACGCTGCTGTTCGATTATTTTACCGCAAATATATATTTTCATCCTCCATATTAATTGAGCAGCTACACCGACTTGCACCAAGTAATAAAAAATTGTTACTGGACACTGTCATGTGTCCAATACACACAGATACCTATATTCACTCTTTAAGTACTTTAAGTAGATAGTTCGATTGCTATGAATCAGGTGAATGTAGATACAGTCACATTATAAGACTGACCGAACGACACGCAGCAAGTGGGCTGCCGTTCTTGTGTTTGGCCATTCAACGGTCCACTTGTGATGGAGAATGGCCATTATGAGACAGCCAACGCAGAACAAAAACGAGTGAATGGATGCGGTAAATTTAGTAATTGCAAACAAATATAGGAATGTTTTTTAATATACATAAAAAAAATTATGAATACATTATTCATTTTAACTCCTTCTTGAAATTGTATTTTCGTGTCTGACCTCTGTTCGAAAATAAAACTTTGTTACAGCACATTACAGCCTCACCAATCTTCAAATTCAATATCCAGAATTTATAAAGAGTTTCTCATAAGATCAACGACTACCTTTGACATCGATTATGAAAGGATTTCTTAGAACCCCGGCAAAGGAGCCCACTCTAAAGTGAGAAATATGAGTGATTCCTCCGGCCGAATTGGGTCTTTTAAAACCAAAACTAATCCCTACCACATGGTAACCACCAAAACACACTTCCCATGTTGAATGCGGTATAATGAAACATTGCGGTCCTACAATCCTGGCAATACAATAACATGAATGACTTGTGTTTTGGCAGAGTGGAGGAGTAAAAATGATTACTTCTCTTAAATGATGTAAACTAATAATTGAGCAAGTCTGGAACTCGATCCTTGTCATCATCAACAGTGCTTACAGCGGTGTCACAAGTGGCAGATGTTTTCATCATTTTGCTCACGAATACGATGTCCGTACTTCCCACAAATGTATGATAAGATCGGATTATTAGATGTGACCAATATTGGTTTCAATTTACTTACCCTTTGAAGTTAGATTCACACAATATACATTAGCTAAAATTTGTAAATGCAAAGCCATGATTAACAATCCATATATCCTAACCTCCTCATCCACTGAGTCGTCACAAATATATGCATCCACTGACTTAGAAAAAAGTGTATTGTATCTAGTATTTTTACTTGCAGCCTCCTCCACAAACCAAACCCATTTTATATTAAAAAGATTACACTTACCTAAACATGGTCACCAAAACGTATATCTTCCATTTACCGCAACAAAAATGTTGACAGCTTTAGTGCAAAGTAATCAAGTATTCCAGGCTGAAACAAAAATTCCCTATCACCGGCTGTCTTATATTTTTAGTCCTTCGAGAAACACAACTAGAGTCCCGCTATCCATTGTTGGACTGCTCCATCAGGTTCATTTTGTTAGCTCCATCACCCCTATCAGTTGCCTCACAAGGCACTGCAGGCCCTATAAACAAGCAGAAATAGGCTATAACAGGATCATAGCAAGCCATGCGGGATAACTGATGAAAAGGAAAGGTAAGACTACCAAAATATCAAGGTGACAAAGTGTGTGAAAGGAGGGATCAGCAGATGTTAGTGTGGTCAAGTTATGTCATGACAGAGTATTGCTGTTCCGATGTGAATATAGCTTCAAAAAACACTTCTGGCAACCGTATAGAATTTTGAAGCCGCGCTAGCGGCTTCAAAGTATATTTTCAACGAAAAAGCAGTTTAAGATCTAAGTTTGTGAGCAGTGAGTTTATGGGCGTTTGAATGAAAACAATTATGACAATTTAACTGAATATAAAAATAAATTCTTAAATCTCATTGATTATTTCCACATAATGAATATATTTAACATTTATTGGATCATCAGTACAATTAACTCATATATCAGACTATGAAAACGTATTATTGGTCGTAAGAAACAAATTTGAAACATGACGGGAAAACACGTGATTCGAAAGGAATTAAAGCAAGTAAATGCAAATAAATACACATGCATAGTCGCAAAATATATCTTCTACCTCATGAAGTTTCTTTGGCTTCCTTAATTTATGATTCAATTGTATTTCGAAATAATATTTAGATTGTGTGCCGTTGTGGCTCAGGACAACTGAGATGTTCTTAAGCATGTCACTATTCCCAGAAGTAATTGGAAAGCCACGCCAAATGAATGCTTGCACTAAGGCGATTGAAATGATACGACAAGCTGCTTTTCAAATGACGAGTGATTCTTGGGATTAACATGACGTGGCTTATTCAAAAGAACACGGCAACAGCGTACAGAAGTATCTGTGGACTATTGCATAACTGCATTTATTTAAGTAAACGCTTCGCAGTCTGGACACGGACATGATCTGGGTGGCACGAACACAAACAAGAAAACCAGTAGTGATAAGAGATTAACACAACACTGATACTTGTGCTATATTTGTTTTTAATTAGTTTAGGATTTACAGAGAACGGGAATTGTTAGTCCATTTCAATAGGCCTCGACTATGGATTGGAGTGAAGTTAGCTATATCGCTTTGAAATCGAACGGTTACGTTGTTAATATTAGGAGCTTGCATTTGAATGAGCAAGAACAGAGTACATAGTATCTATCTCTTCAAAACACTTTAACAACCAATTATAAAGTTTCGTCATACAACTTGCTAGCGATGTCATTTTCCGATTTCTTACTCAGAAAACGTACCAGTCTTCTGTGTGAAAACTTGATTTAGAAAGCGTACGGAAAAGTTCTTTCTCGCCTTGATTTTTTTTCTGTATTAGGGGCGGGGTCGTCCTACGTAATTGGTTTTGACCATAACCTGAGTGCCTTCTTCCATTACTGCACCAACAAAGAATGGGAAATGTAAACGTAACCAATTAGGAAAAGGTTTACACTAAAGAAGAGATAACCACTAAAATATATTTCTGGAGGCCAATCGTGCCGTAAAATATCGAATAACGCTTTATAATTTATGTAATATACATCATTCTAAATTGTTGAAAGGAAGATTATTAATCAAAGCGCCTGCTTCAGAACATTGCGGTGTTTGTGAAATTTTCAACGGAGAAGTTGTTAAACTTTGAAATCGTTACGGTCCTTTCGTATGCATTATTGCAGGGTATATTATTCGGGTGCGTTTTCAAGAATGCAGGTACTTTCGTAGGTAACTACGTCAACGAAAAAGGGAAAAATTGGAAACCAAGCCTAATCGAAACAATTATTACTTTATTTCAAACCGGTTCCTTTGCATTCAACGTAAACTTTCTTGCCGAATTTTGAGCATGCTATAAATTGTACGCAAATTGCTTTTTAAATTGTAACGGTTAAAAAAGGAAACCAATAGCAGGTTAACAAATGACCATCGGCTGCATTCGACAGCCTGAAATACAATATTTTCCGATGGCGCTCTGACGTCTTAAGTGTTCCATTTCGCTGAGTGCATTGAGAGTGAGACTGCCTACATATTTAATGAATAACGGTTTCCTCGATTGCATGTGTTCGCACAATCGTTCGGTATTTATTTCATCTCAAGCGGCTTGAGCATTTGGATTATTGCAATGAGATGTGTTTAAGCAATGTTCACTACTTCCTAAATTGTGGCGTCATTTTGTGATACAAAGAGAATGTGACTCATGTGCTTGAATCCAAACGATGTCAGTGATGATATAGTACTTTTTTTTGTGAAGTCATAAGGAATTTTAAAGAATAATTGTAAATGAATATTTTGATGGATTATCTCAATCTCCATTTCAATAACGAACTTGAGAAATAACACACGATGTTGGTCACGCAACTCCACCTGCGACAAATGCTCAATAAACATTTAAATCTGCCTTTTACAACACTGCACAATTGAAAGATGAACAAAGTTTTACATTTTTGTTTTGTTGATGATGTACTGAAACATACAATTAGACATATACAATAATTTATTCAATCCTAATCTGAAAAACGCGTTGCTTTTCCATTATTTCAATCGCCAACGGTTTATATTGTGGTATTTTTCATCAAAAACGGAAAATCCGTGGATAAATATTCAATCGCTGTTATTCTGCTAAAACACACACGATAAACTTAGTAGCTGATATCGACGTTTGATGTTAAATGGTTTAAATTTCCTGCATGCGAAAGCAGATAATGGACGGACAAAGCTCGCTCGCCGGAGAACCCTTTGATCTGAGGCAGAGAACAACGCCACAGAGCTGGAAAAAAGGTCACCCCTTCCCTCGGATTACTGAATGTAGTTGTATAAGCGTGGGTTACTGGAATTATTTGTAAAGTAATGATTCAGCGAACAGGGAAAAGTAACACAGGTATCTACAACTCTTTCACGAAGAGTCCGTTCGTGAACCAACAACAATTATTTTATAGATATGTAAACAATGATAAGGATCATTATTTAAATGAATATGCCGTCGGCCACCTATTGAATGGCTGTTTGTAAGCATAATCAATGTTGTATTTTTTTCCGTTCGCTATTCCGCAGAAACTCCGTTACTTGCTTTTCCATCACAGCATGTGTATCGAACTGTACTGGCTCGAAGCAAGTGTTGATGGGCATCACCCTCGCGAGAGATCCTTTTTTACGACATTGGACCAACGGTTCGTCGCACGCCTCATTCTACACCCCTGATCGGATGTCAAAGGGTAGGCGATGCGTTCGTCGTTGAAAGAAAATGAACGATCGCCTGTAACGGCTGCGGGGGACGAATGAACCTTCGCCTGCAACGGATGCGAGGGACGAATGAACGATCGCCTGCAACGGCTGCGAAGGACGAATGTACGATCGCATGCAACGGCTGCGGGGAACGAATGAACGATCGCCTGCAACGGCTGCGAAGGAAGAATGTACAATCGCATGCAACAGCTGCGGGGGACGAATGAACGATCGCCTGCAACGGCTGCAGGGGGACGAATGAACTATCGCCTGCAACGGGTGCGAGGGACGAATGTACGATCGCCTGCAACGACTGCTGGGGACGAATGAACGATCGCCTGCAACGGTTGCGAGGGATGAATGTACGATCGCCTGCAACGACTGCTTTGGACGGGAATTATATGCTGTAGAATGTACGTTGCTGCTCTATAAATCATCAGAAGTCTTGGGTGAAACATTTCCAGTGGATTCTTATATTTTTATTTGAACGATATTTTCCAGACAAAGAAACATAGTGGAGTGCTCCAAAGGCTCTTCAATTATTTTGTTTCTCTATAAATCATCAGAATTCTATGATGAAACATTCCCAAAAGCTTCTTCTAGTTGTATTTGAATGACATATTTTCAAACCTAGAAACCAAATAGGGGGCTTCAAAGGTTCTTCGATTATATTAAAGGAATTAATTCAGGTAATGAAAACTAACACTTGTAAGTTCACGATTCCTAACGATGCTATAGTAACATTTCTTCACAATTGTAATGTGTTAAAGAATATGAAAGTGCTCCGAAACAAGTTTTCCTATGTGATCCTTATCAAGAAAGCTGTACATGGAATATAAACTACCACCGAATGACGTCATTTCATGTTGCCAGAATTTCAAAAGAATTTGTTGTAGAACCCATCTATTCGCATCTATTCGACCTTGCTGATTCTTTGTTGAAAGATTTGAAAGATTTGAAGATATCGATTTGGTCGTGGGGTCAATCAATAATGTCGCTTCAGTTGGATTCAGTAATCCATAAATAAATAATTATCAGTTCGTACAGAATCAGTTTATCGGAATACTTTCGTCTGATGATAAACGTTGGCGGCGCCTCCATTCAATGTTGAAGTGTGAATCTCATGTCGAATAAAAAGCTGATGAAAATACACCCCAAGATTTCCATCGATAAAATGTCAGCCGAGTAACAAAATAAAACGAAATAATAATAATCAAATAATAGAAATAATACTAATCTTTATTGAAACACTTGATGACACAATACTAATTACAAATAAACAAGTTTGGCAGAGCATTCCTACCAATACATTCAAATTACGAACCAATGTAACGTAAATAGAGACATGAAAAAGTAGGCATGAGTAGTTGAATGTATTGTAACAAATCGTTCTACTGACAAAGGGACAGACGTTTCCTGCGTGCAAGCTTCAAACAATGGAGGTGAAACATTCGCTCTGTTTAGACAACTCGAAACGAAAATAGAAGACGTTTGAGGGCCAAAGCTTTGAAATAAAATGTCTGCCTTTCTAGAAACAGAAACAAGCATGTTCTTTTACAAAATATAGAACTTCAGTTTTGTTTATGCACAAAAAAACATTTGTTCGCGTGTCATTTTTAATCGAGGTTTGAGATGAATCTACCGAATACACCGCTGCCGCTGTGATGTTATTTTGACAGATACAGATACAGACACCAGGCCGCATCCCCCAGAAAGGGGGGTGGCCGACGGCAAGGCGCACCTCACACCCTCACACGCTCACATTCACACAACTTAGCCCTTTTGTGCTAAAGGGTCCGGCCGGTAGCCCCTCAACTTACACTCTGGGTCCCGAATGTACCGAGGAACCGTCGTCAGCAGCAGGGCCCACAGTTTTCACTGGTTTACCCCCGCCGCGTCATAATGGCCGG
>SDVV010029856.1:0-11755 GCA_016164225.1 Gammarus roeselii | reverse complement strand
ACATATATACGTAAATACACGCTCATACACCCAAACTACTGGAAATATTTGTCAACATCCTCTTGACAGCCATGCACACACTGTCTACAATAACAAGCCATTCCGGAACCCGCTACTTCCCTAATGGAAAGTAGCTGTTTCCGGAAGGGCTCTGCCCTCCTCCCCTACATTTTCCTCGCACGCCCGAATGACGTGGAGGTGCAGACAGAAAAGACATAGGATCGGTATGAAACCATGCTAAAAAACTTCAACCGATCACACGCAAAAATTTATGCCCCTGGTAACCTGCCCCATCCAAAACAAAGTAGATAAAAGTTGAGCAAGAGGATTTAACTAAACAATCTCTTGGCATCTTCTTGCGAAGCTTGGCATCTCTTATTCTCGGATCGTGGGCGAACAACTCGGAACTAGTTACCACAACTGTATCCGTTTTTTGATCGAGCTCGAGTTGAAAACATCCACAAACTGCGAAAAAGTCTCTAACATTAGATGAGCTAACTTTGATGGCTTAAGAGAGTCAATAGCGTCAGCAAATATAACCCTCGCTTATCAATTTCTTGACTGCGCTTAAAAAATTTGAATATGAGTAAATCCCGCGCAAAGATAGGCGAACAGAAGTCAATCACCCTAAGTACGGGCAAGGAGAATTGCTGCGCCCTCAGTCACGAAAGAAAACAAAGCACTCGATAAAACAGAAACGTCCACATGTCGACTTAGCAAAAATGAATACAGCATCAGCAGAAGAGACTTGAAAAAACGTAGGAATAAAAATTAGGAAAATGGAATTGCCGCTAATGCTAAACTAATCCAATCCCGTTCTTAGGTTCTCTCAAGAACGATGTTGAAGAGCTAGAAACGGACGACATCAAATAATTGCCGTACTTATTGAATACTTATGTTCTGTATTACCGGTAATGAATCTGGTATTCATAATCCCGAAGATACCATAGCGGAAAAACTATTTGAAGCAATATTACAGCCTAGCGTAGAGGAATGTGGCTACCCTGCGCGGGGCGTGCACTTGCCTACCTAAGCTTAACTGAGACGGTTTACAGTCCTGGAACGAGGAACGTTGCGGATGGGTTCGCTGCGAGTGTTGAAACGAGTGCGTTATTCTTGTGGTGTTTTCGGCCCATTTTGATGTTTTTGATCTTGAAATCATGCATAACATTAGTATCCGATCGGGGATGTTCAATTCACGCTATTTACAGGACAATAAAGCCCTCACCTAGAAGCCAAACACAGCGGGGCTGACTGACTCTTGTAATCTCTCCATACACACAGTAACACCCAACAAGAAGCAAGAAACAGCCTAGCAGCAACATGTTATTCGTACCCACGCGCAATAACTATCACTATGAAAGCCACAACAATGAGGATACCACGTGTGTTCTTTAGCGTTCACTATAACCATCAATAAATAACTCTCGTGGTGACTTCCGTGTGAAGCTGCTTCAAAAGCGTAATAGTTATCACCAAGTTGCGCACATCAGAGCTGTTACGTGCAATTCCTTCCCACGCCTGCACTGGGAGGGTGGGGCCAAGGAAATGGTCAAAATTGAATTGGTTCTCATCGCAACAATAGGTGTCATAGAAGAATATTTATTCCTAAGATGTCTTGGAGATATTGACATAGGCCATCTAATGCCTGCTCTTCTTCCAATGTGTTCAAGTAGAGCAAGCTTTCCTTCTCATTTCTTCCTTCCTCTTGTAATTTGATGACGGCGTCACATTTCCGCACGTTCTGGTTGAGTACTTTCCCTTCCAAGGTAAACTTGCCTCATTCAAGCTAATTGAAATCACACAATGTTAGCAACGCGTCTAGGTGACTACTATATACAAAGGTAATTAAGCGTGATGTAGAACGAAATGGAACATTTGGTTTGAGAAATATAATGACTTATTGATGAACGATTAAGACTAGATCTTGAAATTATAGTAAACCACTATATCGTAGCTATATTTAGATCATTATTACAAGGTTTGCTGGACGAGCAGATAGAATGAGAGTGAGAAGAGGGTCGTGACATTGAGCATGGAGACGTCATGATTGGTGTACGTATAGTGTGATATGGTTTGAGCAGCTCTGTAGAGAGGCAGTGCAACCCGACAGAGCGCACGAACCCGGAAACACGACATCGTACACTTCCTAACGCTGTCACGTATAGAGAGACAAGTGAATTTCCTTATTGCAATTTACAATGCAGAAGATTGTGGTAGCAGAGCTCTAGTGATAAAAGCGTACAGGTACGGGTTTATTTGAAATTTGACGATTAATATGATGTCGGTGTGATTAAAACGACATTAGTTCGATAAGGTTTGCATACAGCTAGCTCAAAAAACATGTTTTGGATGTCAATGTTACCCGCTGCGTTCCGCTTGTATATTTTGATATGCTGCGGCCTGTTTTTCTCAATGTTCCTGTTGAACGAGTTTTTGCCACCTATATATTTTCTGGCCACTTTTATATGCAGCCGGAATAAGTTATTGTTGATCAAGTTTTAATTTCATGTGCCCACTTTCCTTTGCTGTATATGGTCGCGTCCCTATCATATGCGCTCAATTGAAGCAAGCTTTCACTGCAAGGTTTTTTCGCCTCTTTTGATATGCTGCCAGTGTCGCACAGCTTTTGCATCTGCAATGTTCTAAGGGTTGAAAACTGTGGAACGAAAATTTCCCCAATATTTGTTTATGCGCTGCAACAGACTAAAATTCGATACGTTTACTTGTCATATTGATATGGCCAAATAAAGTATGTCGGAACTTAAAGACCACCCTCGTCGTAAGAGTCATGTTAACATGTTTGTATTTGATTTGTAATCGCATTCTTCTAGTTGCGATCGTAAGAAGAAGAGACGAAGAATTTTTTTTCTCAATACACCTCTCTTTTTCATTTTAAAATTATCATGTGCGAAGCATACAATATCAGAAACAACGACAGTGTTCAAAAATAGTTCAATGTAATCAAACACGACTAATCAATTGTTTGAAAATAACTGACTTCTTTCATTTTTGATATCATATTTACCTTATGTTTAAATTGTAAAATTATTTATCTTACAATGAAAATAACTCATTTCCTCACACTCTTGCCAGAGCCAAAATTAAATTAATTCAATGTTTTATCGTAAACGGGTTAGTGACATGCTGTGACGTGCTGTATCCGACACGTGTTGTGACCAATGCAGCTTCCACAGAGGGTGTTATGTTCATCCATGTACCAGAGGGTGATGTGTTCTTCCAACAGAGAGTGTTGTGTCCAGTCAACAGAGGGTGATGCACGCAGCCCTGAAAGTTTGTCTAGCCATCAGAGGGTGCCTTGTTCTGCCACCAGAGGGTGCTGCGTCCATCTACAAGAGAGTGCTGCGTCCTCAATCTCAGGGGCACTGGGTCGGAACACAAGAGGGTGCCGGATCCAGCAACTAGAAGCCTAGCCATTGCGCTGCTTAGTGGAGAAACATAAGGCCAAAGTTGCCCCATTGGTCCGACTCGACCCGAGCTTCGCAGCTCTTCTTGTTTGCGTCTAAATTTGATCTCCAGTTCGGAAAATTCAATCGCAATTCTCATCAATGCATCTTTCTGAAACGGTTAATAATTCGAAAAAAATTGTTGAATTGCCTTTTCTTCATAGCTTAGTTTTAACCTTATTAGGAATGCGGGGTGTTTAAAATTATACATAAAACTAATCTCCAATGTGCTATTATATGTTGCTCACCATCAAGTTATTCTTCAATTTAATAATCATCCATATGATCGTTCAATAAAATGTCAATAATTATTAGTACTTTGTCTACAAATAGCATAATTACATACTTTCACATCAGTATCAGCGCCACATCATGACGACCGGTCTTAATTGGAGGTTGATTTAGTGTGGGACTGACAGCCGTAGAGGTAATTTGTGTTTATGAGAGTGCTCTCCGCCTAATACGCCGCGTGATAAACGTTCCAGTAAAACTTTTACTTGAGGGCTTATTACTCTAATTTCTTTTGCAAGATCTTATTAATTGACTACACTACAGGCAAACAAGATTCATGCTACAAATGACGACTGAAGGTCAGTTACCTTTACATAACAGCTAATCAGCAGCTGGTCGATGACAATTTGAGGTTTACAAAGACCTACAAAAGCATCAACGCTAGACTCCGTCGAGACGTCTTGTTGCGTGCCTAATAGGGATAAGGGAAATGTGTCTGTGAGAGTCACATGTGCGCATATAATAAATGTCATTGGCAGGCCGTTACTACCAACTTGAAAGTCGTTCAATGTACTGGATGTTTGGATGTAAATAATCATTACAATCTGGACCATTAACGTTGGGCTTGGCTATAGCACCGTGCGATTCATCTCAACATACACCATTTAACATTCTAAAACAAAGAATAAGTAGGATGTAGTGTGTTATTTCCTTAGCCCTACCTTGTCGAAAAAAGTTCCCTCATCATAAAAAGTTTCAATGGACTTGTATCACTCTTTCCTGACCGCATTCTCAAGCGCTCATTTGCCAATTGCAATATTTAACAGATGAATAAATAAATCCTCTTCAGATACTAATATACAATACAAGGTGTCACACGTGTCCAACAATTCTGAGTATACAGTTCTATTACTCTCACAGAGGTTATCAATTTCAGTAATCTCCATTAGTGGCCTTATGTTGTTGTTGTTGTTGTTGTTGTTGTTGGAGTAGGAGGGCTGACGCTCTCAATGAGGGATCTGACTTTTGTAACAGTGATATCCAGATTATATCAGAGGTGGAAGAAGAAGATAGAACGTGAGCTGAACGGTCAAATTAAAATACAACTAATATAGGGTAAAAAACTGAGATACTTTTCGTTGGATGTTGAATCCAGCTTCAGCTTAACAATTACATAAAAAAATCAGCGTGGATGTGCATTAAATTCAAATAATTAGAGAGGAGTGTCCTGACAACTTCACACTTGTCACTCCAGACAGTTGAAAACCAACCAACCTAAGATATTGAGGAATGACCGCGCAGTCGATCCTGAGCGAGGGTGGTGAGCGACACCTGGCAGGTTCAGGCTACTAAGCCTCACGCTGAAGTTCTCTGACTGTGTAACCTTCCCCCTCGGGGACCATTATTTTGGCTCCCAGGCTTTGATTTCCTTCAGTCATTGCTCCCTCTTTCCCCACACCTTAGTCAGGAACGTGTTAATTTCCCCAGTTATCTCCACTCTCAGTTCCCCACTTGTATGTACAGCAATAATGCCATTCAATCCTCTGCATCGCCCGCCGAGTTCTCTCAAGATTCCCTCCACACCTCAGCCACCACAGTATCGATCAATTCTCGTTTATCCAGCTCGTAAAAACTATGCTTGAGCATGATATGTTCCACTGATTCCCTGGCCTGGTGTCCTTGGACTTCACATTTAATTTCTCATTTCAAAAGGTTAGTGAGTAACTTGAAACTTTCATAAAGTGTTCGATTACGTTACTGGATAAATTTATAAAATATGAAATTGTTTGGTAGGTATACAATTTTTTTAATATAGCTATTATACGCACGACAATGGAGAACATATTTATTCGTTCGTATGAGCACATAAGGTCAGTGAAAAGTTTGTCTGTCAAAGGTTCACTCAATAGCAAATTTTTACATTCACTCGTGCAGAAATATTTCATGTTATCCATAATGGAATACATTTAATCATGTTATTTGTTTGATTCGGTAAGTACTTTTTCCCTAATTAACGACAAATGAAAGTTCATTTCTGTTTATTGCATCAAAAATATTTTTCGATGGTTGCTGTCAGGCAGTCTGGCAGGCACAAACGGGCTTTCAATTGATAGTCTAAAACAGTTACGCAACATCTATGATTGATTATTTGAATATTAACCTACATTTCTAGTACAAATAGTTACCGATTATAAATGTCTGGCAAGATGATAGAGAAAACAAAAACTAAGATTTACTTTTCGGCCACAATATTTTGTTATCTCTAACAAGAAAACTTGTTGTATACCTGCCCATTGTAACAATAAAATCTTCATAATTTCACAGAACTTGGAAACTTGGAACAATGCCGCAAATCTTGGAAATTTGGAAAAATGCCCCGTTGTAAACCAAAGGTAGACGAAGTAAGACCGTCACGTATCAATCCCGTATAAAAATAGACAGGTCTTTACCTTTACATTTGCGGTTAGTTCTGGTTCGCGAGAGAGAGAGGACTCTCCGATTTTGTCCGGTTTTGAGTCTCGAGTGTTCCATCGTGTTATTCGGAAGAGTATGAAAATACTAAGTAATTACCATTTCTATGTATTCATTTGTTTGTACATGAGCTACACAACAAAAACAAGACTAATGGACATCTTACTTCTCTATTCAAATTTTGCTGTATAACCAGTCCAAATATATGCCTGCTACTCAAGCCAATATAAGACAAGAGCTTTACTCAAGAACACATCACTTATGCTTACAGTTGAGAATGTTTAAATTTCACGCATGCGTAAATTTTGCAAAACATATTCACCTTGGATATACACACTTAAACGGAATAAATCTTTATGTCAGAAACAGCTCAGCATACACAATGCTTTTATATAAAGTAGAACTTTATTATATTACCATGCAGTAACAGTTCAATGCGCAACATTCTACCACACATGCACAACACCTCGTCTTAGCTGAACTCGTCATAGATCGAAATTGATTAGGATGAACAACACAACTATGACGCGTGTAAGGCAATGAGTTTAATGTGTGTATTGATGTTGATATATGTTCGCAGTGATTAGTGGGTATCACCAAGGGGACCGCAAGACTATAGTAATGCATATTTACACAATGAAACAAAGATTCATTGTATTTGTAGTGCACGCGTCCTATGTGTTACTGGCTGGGAAGCTCTCTCGTGAACGAAGTCCAGGTCTAAAAAACATAACTGAATAATACATTTACTGGAGCATTCCAGCACAGCGTTTTTAATTACCTCATCTAAGCAACATCATCATGCGGTGCTCTACGCAATACACAGTTAATTTGGACTTGTTTCGTCGTCAATCATGTTCACACCACTCATACAATTACGACTATGATGATCTAAAATACACTTATAAAAGGATTCCTATACGAATATGCCGTCGTCTGTAGATACAGCCAGTGTAATTCAATAGATTCAGAACATTATCCGAGCCTGCTTAGCTGTTTTCAAAAATCGTTGTATAACCATGTTCAAGTACATTGGAGTTTTGCAACCCACCAACAAGAACAAGTGATTTGATCTTGTCATTGCTGACATCTGTTTAATTTATAAGTATTTTCACATCACGAACTTAGAAGGGTGATTCTTTTACCAACCTACCAATGTGTTTGTCAAAAAATCCTAAATGATGCCGTCTGCATGTTTGGGAAGATATGCGATACCTCATTCTTCTGGTGACAATATTACTGAAGCACCCATTGTTATGAACAGTCAAAGCAGCATTCAGAAGCAGCACTATTGTAAACGTGTCCCGGACACGTACCACAACTCGAAAGAATCAATCATTACATATACAAATAATTCGTCATGCCCTCTATCTCCATGAAAACCCCGCCTGGTTCTCTGACATTGCTCCGACATTGCACACACAAATTCCCTTCAAAAATGCAGAACACGGCCTGAAACATCGGAACGGGCTGCACGCATACCTCACCCATTCATCACTTGGACGTACACAACACACAAGCAGTACATTTCGATATCTTTTCACGACCATTCCGCATAGTACAGACAACACATCTATTCTCAAACTTAAACACAAAAAATCACCGCTCATGCACTGGATGACCATCAAGTCAATACGTGGAGGAGTTCAAAAAGGATTCGTCTCAAATGTTCGTACTCACGATATAAATAATTACCGGTGCAATACGTGCTTTTTTGAATAAATAAAATCCTGCCATCGGTCTAAAAAATGCGAGCTTATCTTCGTTTGTAACAAAGTCGTACCGCTCTAAACCCAAAAATCCAAAGCCGTTCCACAGTACCCAGCTGCGCTTCACAAAACACTTTCAGCGATTTTTGCGGTCCGTCATTTCCTGTTGACGATCATCAAAGCAATTCAGCTGTAAATGCTTTTTAGAAACTTTTTTTTTATGTACCAGCAGGGGAAGAATGACGGAATAGCCTGTTGAGAGAAAATTCAAAAACGTCTTTGAACTTCAAACACCTTCAAATTTATTTTTGTACTAGTTTCATGAAAAATATTTCATCGGACACGGTAAGATATTTTCTTTTGCACGTAACAATAACGGTAGCCTTGAATTGAGAAGAAACGAGGAATTTATGTAATACAAGATGTAACATTAGGAAATAATATCAGCTTTAAGTTTGCCAGTATCGAGGGCTAGGTACTTGGAGGTAACAATAGCCACATGTTAAGAGTTATTGAATGCCTTGACGCAGTGCAAACTACCTTGAACTACGAAGCATTGAAAACTGTGTGATTAAAAATTATACAGATCAATGTTTTGAGGGAAAAAGTATCGTCAACACAATGTATGAAACGTAACGATTATTTGTTGTTGGTTTGAGATTTGATTTGATGGTCGTTTGGTACAAGAATCGTGGGTTAGATAGGGAAGCCGGGCTTTTTGTTTAGACGTAAAGTAAAATTTTTTCCTAGAAGTAATGAAATTCTTGTACCTGCAAATAAATAAAAAATCGAGTTTATGCAGTAGGTGTGCACACTTGTGATGTCCAAATGCAGAATTGTTTTAGTGTTTATTACATGTTCTGTACTGACAGTCCATCAAAGTTCTGCACATCGACCGGCGGTCAAATGAACGCGATTCAAAGTGCTGCACACATGGACTGTGATTATCCGTTCACGAGAGAGCTGCATATATGGCCCCCAAATGCATATATTGTAAATGTAACCCACCTGTTATTGAAATATCATTCCTCAAAAGTGCTACAGTACAGGGTTCCAAATGACTGCTCATCGAAGCGCTACACCTATTCTCCGACTATCCGATCCCATGAGTGCACGTTCCACCACTGTTCGTTCATATGTCCGATTTGAAAAGTGTTACACTCTACACACAGGTATTCTCATCACCAAATTAAATTCCCCTGATAAGGTTTATGCGGGATGATATCAGCGAAGCGCTGAGACGCAGAGCCTCGTATAGTGCAATTATTGGGGGTTTCGGTAATCTTTAGTTGAAAACTGAAGCCTACAATCAGGATTATACAGCGCTGTAGCGCAACGGTAAAGAGATGAATCCCGAATCTTGATTGCATTTCACTGTGATTCCATCGTTGCATTATCAGCAATTTTTCGATGCCATCGATGGTAAACTTCGAGTTTAAACTATGAATTATTCGCTATTGTTATACGATTTTTTTTTCGAAGATGATGAAATAGGCTTTGAGATTATACGTTTTGAAAATGATTTTCATCAAGAATACAACACGAGCTGGGAATGAACCAAGAACACAGTATAGCTGACAGGGGGAAGACCTGGGGCCTACTTTTCCACGTAATGATGGGTGTATTGAGCGTGAGGTGGAACAACACAGACGGTGATCGGACAGAAAACTGCCACGAGACGAGTGCGAGATAAGGATAAGCAGTAAGGGAAGGGACGTGGAAAGAGATACTGGTAAAAAACAAGAAAATAGATTGTGATAAGAGAGAAGGTAAAGGATAAGAACCAGAGACGAGGAAAAGAAGCTGACGAAAGACAAGGAGGTAGTTAGGAGTATCAAATGTAATTGAATGTCTATTACCACATTTGTAATGATTGGTCTCACAAAAATTGTTACTTTGGGTTTTGAGCAGTCACCTACGTTGAAAATTTTCAGATCTCTTACTAAGATTATCTTCATTGCCACAATTTACGTCGCATGAGGTGGCCCACGTGTGCTTTGTTGTTAATGCAGAGGTTGTCAACACACGAGCAATTCCTCCCTAAGATCATTTGAATACACGAATAAAATAAATTTGAAATTATTTTTATTCCGGTCCTGCTTACTTGTTTTTACTCAATTCATTCAGTATTAGTCCATCACCGAACCACTATTTCCTGGGAATTTATAACCTTTTTCATTACTTACCGCAAACAACCTACTCTGTGTTCGGTTCGCATTCTTAAGACCGCCCTCTGGCGGTGACCCAGTAGTTGCTGATTTTTAGATGGTGCCAATTTCCTTAACAACTGCCGTTCATAATAATTCACATACTTCATTATCACAATAGCCAGGAATTCGTACAGCCGGCCACTCTTTCTCTGCCCCAACTTAAGTAGATCTTCTTCCCTGGCCCCCTTGAATTACAGCCGACGTCCACTTACAAGGGCTAATGTCAGCAAACGTTGTAGAGGACGGAAATACACACTTCATGTGAACTTTTACTGGATAAATCTTAATAGTAATAAAGGGCTTGTAAAGCTCACTGGCATCCACATTTCTAGCATGTTTATGATTTTTTTTCCACCGAAAATGAGTTGGAGGAATATTCGCGAGTCATTCAATACAAGGTGACAAACATATTAACTGTCAAGCGAGTAACAGCTAGCTTAAGAAAGGCTGATGGTGCTGATGCCCTATTGAGTTTGCTGAATTTGATAATTGAGAATGTTAACTTGACATGTTCGATGGTATCGGTTGGCACTGAAACCGTAGGATTCGCAGAAATTGGAGGTTACGTTACCAAGTCAGTTCGAAAATAACTTGAACAACTGTCTGTTGCTGCACAGTTGTATGCGACTGTATGCGACTTTTCGTTCGGACCCTGCCCTCATGGGCCAATCACTAATCTTTCGCGGGCGACTGTGTTGGTAGCTCGGTATGATTAGTATGTGTATGTATATGGCTAGTGTAGAAGTAACTCAAATGACAGTCAATCACATGGCTGGTCATCAGTCAATGTGTGGCGTTTGAGGTCTATTATTGAAGGCCTACTGATGATGCACCGTTTTATTATTTCTGTAGCAAAATAAAGTAACTGGGGTGCCTGTTGTCTGTATTGTTGGAACTCACGTTGAGGAAGTTAGATCGTCCCTCATAAAAAAAAATCATTTGTGTACCTATAAATTTTAGTCATAATGTTTATTTAAAAGTAAACATACCAGATCGAGCGGCGAACTGAACTAAATAACACGGCTAAATGTCGGAAAGAAAATATCAATACTCAAGAAAAAATTCTGAATTTGCATCGTTATCCTGATCTTGTCATGTAGAAAAGTCCAGAAGTAAAAACATCCTAGCTTAATTTACATAACACATGTGTACTCACGGCAAAATTATTGTTTAGCAAAAACTTTTGCAAAACATCATCACCATCGATCTAGAGTGACATTACTCATACACATATTCCTTCTTCTTGACATATGAGTCAGGAGTTGGGACTGTAAAACTATTCGTTTTAAATTTCTTGCTATTGAAAGCTGAAGCTTCAGTTGAATATTGTTTACCTTCACCAAAATGGAAGTTTTAGGATCTTCTATATTGAAGCTTTTTGCTACTGAAAGCTGCTTCGAATTGCACTGTATGCGATGGTCTTTTTCTGTACAGATTGTTCAGAGGCTCTTCTCTTGCCTTCGTTCTTTGCGAACCAGTCCCTAACGAAGGTCACAAACCTCATGACCCTCATGTGTCATCACTAATTGGTGTTGCTTTACCCGGATGTGTCCTACACTGAGAACGTTCTGTCTCCAACAAAGAAAGGGGTCAGCAGCTCATTTATGTGCGTTTTTCGCTTTCTTTTGACATGCTTCATGTTTATTAAATATATATTTATTTATAT
>SDVV010029855.1:0-11755 GCA_016164225.1 Gammarus roeselii | reverse complement strand
CAAAGACTCATGAAACGGCACCTCTGTTTCATTGTTTTCAGATTGAGGGGTTCTGCCATGTACGTCTTAGCATTTTGGTTTTTCGTTAAAATTGCTGTGGTTATTTTGACTACCTACTACCTCATTTTCGACGTAGTCCGTGAGCACAATAATGTTATTTTTGAATGGATTTGCGCTTTCAATGATTTTAAACAGAGCACCATAATCGTTAATATTTATATTTTCAAAAGTGCATCCATCTGACAGGTCGGACGTTAGCACATTTTTCATGAGGATATCACCAATGAGTATTGTCTTAGGGGCCTTGGTATTTCCTGTTGACCCGGTGCTGGTGCCTGATGCTTCACAGTGAGCCGGTTTTGCTGTTGTGCATTTTTCTGTTGATGTGGCGATTAAAGGCTCTGTATCGGAGGAAGAAATGAGAGTTATGGACTCAGTTTCAGAGGTACAAGGGGTGGGAGATGGAGAGCTCATCAGCGTTGGGTGAGTATCTGTCACTGAATGAGCTACCCCGTGGGAGAAGGTAGGCTTCTCATTATCGCGTATTGGGGAACATGCGCTTGCCACCGGAGTGTCCGGGCAATGCGGCAGCTCTATGTTTATAGGCTTGTTGGTTCTGGTGCATTTTTGGCTTTTGCATGATATGCAGTCTCTGTTATTCTTGGCACATGCGCATTTCTCGCATGTTCCACTATAACACATGCAGAAGGATTTGCTTATGTTGGCAGTGTGGCTGTGGGGCGACATGTCTTTAATTCAAGGTTAAATCTCAGTGAAGTGGACTACTTAGAGGGTTTGTTGTTGGAGGGGCTTAGAGAGCGTCTTATTAGCTTATCATTTTAGGGCTCTGCGTTAAAAGGAGGACCCGTGACGTTATATTGTGCAAAATCGTATGTGGGTAATGCTTATCGTTCAAACACATATAAATCTTTGTTCAATCATTCAAAAACATTTCAATCTTGGTCCAATCTAGTTTACCGCGTCATTCCTACTTGCTTTTAATTGTATGCCAGCATTACAAAACACTTTGTAGTTATAAAAACAGTATATTCAGAGAAGAGGCAGAGACAAATAATTAGCAAGTAATTTCAATAAATGCTGACTAAGCCTACGCAAAGCTGTTTGATATAAACTTAATCGGAAGACGCAGGTACAAGATGTTACTCTATTGGTAGAAGGAAATTGCACCAACCAATTGAGTTTTGGTTACAACAATTCGTTTAAATTATCCAAAACTTTGTTAATATTTAGAAATCATTCAGACAAGAGGGACTAATATTTTAGCTAAAAATTATATTAAATGTTGACTGGCCAAAAAGAGATTTGTCATAGCGTAAACTTGAAAATTCGGAAAGAAATACTCATAATCATTTATCTCAACTAGAAATTTTTGAGTCGTCGTTCACTTTACCTTATGTTCCTCAGAGCCTCCCATTTGCGAAGGTTGATGAGACATAGGCAGAAACGATATAACAATCTCTCTTAGTGTATGAAGTACCTGATAGTTAATTTGAAGTCCATAAGTTCGGCAGGCTTAAACTGCGGGGCAATTTACTTAAAGAACCAGAATGAGTCCTAAACATACTAGGGGAGAAGAGGCAGTGGAAAAGAAGGCGGGGATAGAGAGCAGCATCAGCTACTCATGACCGTTGGATGGAGAGGGGCGCGCACATGTGTACACATTAATCGGAGCCGCACGCAACTACAATGTTTCAGATAAGGTATGCCCAAAACGGCAGCTGATATGTAGATAATTTTCACAAATAATCTTGAAGTAACAGGAAAAGAGATGGGCTACCTTGGTTTTGACGGTTTTCGGGAAATAATTGAAAAAAATTAAATTATTTTATACGAATGAAAATTTAACACAAAATAACCTTGAGCGAAATACGAATGAATGCTAAAACGCTCAAAAAGTAATCTACTCAGACGTGTATAACAGATTTTCACAATCTAACCCTCCTAGATTATATTAATTGGAGTAGCTGTTCGATTTACAATTTGTGTCTTAGAGCCAGTTATGTGTGCTAGTTAATGCAACCTAGGAAGAAACGATATACAATTGTTCAAAAAAAATTTACAATAAGTTCTGTGAAGTAGTAAAGAAAACATTAACACATTTTTCCATTTAACGAATGCGCCTTCAAGAATCGCTTGCCAGTCGCCGATTTTATTTGTGGTAAAGGAACTCAATGAGTGATTTACAGTCCATAAGAAATTACAGGCTTATACTATGTTGTGTAATTTATTTGAGGAAATGCGATGAGTTCTAATTGCCAAAATTATGACGTATTACGTTAATACAAATCAATCTACAGAGTAATGAACTATAGATGATGTTTATGTGTCAGGAATGACTACCGATCTATTGAACATGTCGCAGTTCCATATACATTATAATCGCTGCCACGCTGCATTTTCGGGGTACAGTTTAAAATAGATCGCGGTTCTGCATGAAATGTTTCAAGTACTT
Organism: Gammarus roeselii; assembly: GCA_016164225.1. Taxonomy (NCBI): domain Eukaryota; kingdom Metazoa; phylum Arthropoda; class Malacostraca; order Amphipoda; family Gammaridae; genus Gammarus; species Gammarus roeselii. Next base: position 9,282 of record SDVV010029855.1, on the reverse strand, counting down.
ATATAGCACAATGAAATTGTTCCAACTGTGCTCCTTTTCTTTACCTTTTCACTACATAATAGGTAAATTGAAAATATAAAAATATATATGCAGGCAGTCAACGAATAAAATTTTTTAATTCATAAAAGAATGAGCGACGAATATGTTCACAAGAAAGGAAAGATCAAAATTGGTTGTTCCTGATCAAATGAAGATATTCAGATTAAGATATTCAGTTCAAGTATTGACTTCATGTGATAAAAAATTTAATTCATAAAAGAATGAGCAACGAATATGTTCGCATGACAGGAAAGATCAAAATTGGTTGTTCATGATCAAATGAAGATATTCAGATGAAGATATTCAGTTCATGTATTGACTGCATGTGACGCAACCTGATCGGAGGAGCAGTGGAAAAAGGGGCGGGGGTGAGGGTAAAGAGCAGCAGCCGTTCATGACCATGGGATGATGATAGGCACGCACGTCACCATAACGATACATCCAACAGAATAAATCAATTCACCCAATAGATTATAGCGATACATCCAACAGAATAAATTAATTCATCCAATAGATTATAACGATACATCCAACAGAATAAATTAATTCATCCAATAGATTATAACGATACATCCAACAGAATAAATCAATTCATCCAATAGATTATAACGATACATTCAACAGAATAAATCAATTCATCCAATAGATTATAACGATACATCCAACAGAATAAATCAATTCACCCAATAGATTATAACGATACATCCAACAGAATAAATCAATTCACCCAATAGATTATAACGATGCATCCAACAGAATAAATTAATTCATCCAATAGATTATAACGATACATCCAACAGAATAAATCAATTCATCCAATAGATTATACGATACATTCAACAGATTCTCAAAAATCATCCAACAACTTCTAACGTTTTATCAAACTGATTTTAGCAATTTATCCAACAAATTCTCAACATATTCAAACAATTCATTTAACAGATTCTAACAATTCATCCAGTAAAGTCTAACATCACATCAAACACATTAACTCTTTCAGAAACGAAACCCATGGAAATCGTCGAACGGTTTTGAAGTGACGTCCAAACATTCTTTCCTTTTTCAGGTTATGCACGTGACTTTTGTTTTACAAATATTATCTTTGAAACATTTTAGTTTTTGTGTTTGTGTGCCCTTTTCACGGAAGGCGTCACGTTAGGCCTCACTGTAATCACGGTAGCCGAAGTACCAATAGTAACAAATTTCAATAGGTACCCAGCCTAACTGCTCTACTGTTCACAACTACGAAGAATGGCATTGAAGTATCTTACGTTATTATATCGCCGTGCCGTTATTTAGCAGTTATGATATAGAAGGAACTTCCCTCTTGTTTTTGATCGTCAGTTCGCATGCCCAATTGCCTTAACAAACTGGAGCCGTGTGGCGTTGCGCAGCTGCACCCCAGTCTACTCATCCCGCTAGCAATCCCAATCGAGCCAACCTCCAACCGCAACTAGATCCTTGGACGGAGCTTGAACTTCACTTGGTTCCTGTACGGTTCGTTGGGTGGGTCCGGGAGTAGGATGTAGTCTAGTTACGAGTCGCCACGCTCACCCATCACCCAAACATGCAGGCTGGCTGCAACCCAACGCGTCTTCGCGCCCTAGCAGCTCCGTCGTTACTTGTACTTTAGGGTACACAAATGCGCCAAGTTTTAAACGGTTCTATTACTGATGACTGGAAGAAGGGATGCCCGTGTGGGAGAGGAGGGGGTGAGACTATAAGAGGGAGAGTATGGGAGGTGATACTTATGAAGCGTTATTTATATGCATATTCGTATTGTATTCGACGTAATGATTTGAGGCGCTTTCTCCCTGTGGTCTCCCAAAGAGTTATTCGATATTTGCTGGCTTTTCTAGTTCTAAATATCTACTGCTAAATGCGCATGTAACAAACTTAGGCAGCCCAAACTGCAAACGCTGTAAATTTCAGCATCACCCCGTACATTTCTGATTTACAAACCCACAGACGTCACCACGACGAACAAAACAGCAACAAGCCATGGAGACCGAGACCAAGGTGATGAAGACCGAGGGTGATGAAGAGAGATTGATGAAGAGAGGGTGTTGAAGGTGATGGAGACCGAGGGTGATGAAGAAAGGGTGTTGGAGGTGATGGAGACCGAGGGTGATGAAGAGAGGGTGCTGAAGGTGATGGAGACCGAGGGAGATGAATTGAGGGTGATGAAGAAAGGGTGTTGAAGTTGATGGCGACCGAGGGTGATGATGAGCGGGGTGATGAAGAGAGGGTGTTGAAGGTGATGGAGACCGAGGGTTATGAAGAGGGGGTGATGAAGGTGATAGAGACATAGGGTGATGAAGATTTATTGGAACTTTATAGTTTACGCAAGCACTGATAAATGATCCTTCTTATACCAGCAAAGAAGTTGCGGGTCCGCATATAAACAATACGAGTAGTTGAGACCACCATCAGTCGTGGTGGATACATGCCAACTACACAAAGTGAAAGCTGGTGCCAACTTCGACAACTGTAAAATGGCATAAAAATAAAAGTCATAATATGAGTAAGTGCAATGCCGATATAAGGTACCTACGGCCTACGGGCTTCATCGCCGCATACGGAATAGAGCCCCTCCGTTAGAGGAACCCGTACTACCTATCCTAGTACGGCTCTGTGTAAATTCTAGCTTGCGAAGATGGTCAAATTTACGAAACGGATAATAAAAAAAAAAAATCATTCAGATAGAGTAAAACTGCTATTTCAATATATGCCACTCGGTATTCTAGCATAGCAGCATATACCACTCTGTATTCTAGCATAGCAGCATATACCACTCTGTATTCTAGCATATGCCACTCTGTATACCAGCATGTACCACTCTGTATTCTAGCATATGCCACTCTGTATACCAGCATGTACCACTCTGTATACCAGCATATGCCACTCTGTATACCAGCATGTACCACTCTGTATTCTAGCATATGCCACTCTGTATACCAGCATGTACCACTCTGTATACCAGCATATACCACTCTGTATACCAGCATGTACCACTCTGTATACCAGCATATACCACTCTGTATACCAGCATATACCACTCTGTATTCTAGCATATGCCACTCTGTATACCAGCATGTACCACTCTGAATACCAGCATATACCACTCTGTATACCAGCATGTACCACTCTGTATTCTAGCATATGCCACTCTGTATACCAGCATGTACCACTCTGTATTCTAGCATATGCCACTCTGTATACCAGCATGTACCACTCTGTATTCTAGCATATGCCACTCTGTATACCAGCATGTACCACTCTGTATACCAGCATGTACCACTCTGTATTCTAGCATATGCAACTCTGTATACCAGCATGTACCACTCTGTATTCTAGCATATGCCACTCTGTATACCAGCATGTACCACTCTGTTGTATTCTAGCATATGCCACTCTGTATACCAGCATGTACCACTCTGTATTCTAGCATATGCCACTCTGTATACCAGCATGTACCACTCTGTATTCTAGCATATGCCACTCTGTATACCAGCATGTACCACTCTGTATTCTAGCATATGCCACTCTGTATACCAGCATGTACCACACTGTATTCTAGCATATGCCACTCTGTATACCAGCATATACCACTCTGTATTCTAGCATATGCCACTCTGTATACCAGCATGTACCACTCTGTATTCTAGCATATGCCACTCTTTATACCAGCATATACCACTCTGTATTTTAGCATACGCTACTCTGATTTCCAGATATACTGCTCTGTATTACAGCATAAATCATTTTGTGCTTGTTTCAAATATTTTTTAAATAGTTACAAAATGTAATTTAAAAATTCCAACCCAGTAATGCAGGAGATTTCCCACATGCCTATAAAAACACGACCTATTTTTCATTCATGTAGAGCATACTTAGATAGGTCATATATTGCACACGTAGGTCAAATAGTACCAATCAATTAGCTTTAACTTACCCCAGAAAGATATGGCAACAATTGCGATGGCTCTGACGATGCTCTGTCATAAGGTTTCGTTCGTCAATGCAAATGAAGCAATCAATTGCCAGCAAACAATTGAGAAGCTTCAAGAAATATAACTTTGGCACGTAACCGCTTTAGACGACCAAATCTCTATTATGTAATAAATGAACAACCATGAACGATGTGCACTTTTGTGGATGAAAGCTTCTCACATTGTACGAGGAGTTTACACATAGAAAATTGCATCATACGCGTAAAGAATTACATCATGCGCTTAGAAAATTACATCATACGCGTAGATAATTACAGCATATGTGTAGATAATTACATCATACTTAGAGTTCATAATATGATACGGGTAGACTATTTCATCATACTACGCATAGATCATTAGCGGATGAAAAGACAATAATAGATAAAAGAAGGGATAAGGAAGTGACGCAGAGTTGAGAACATACAGAGATAAATGGTGAGTTCGCGGGAAGATCAATGCTACCATAGAGAGGCAGAATGGAATAGCCTAGCGAGGGTGATGAGGGTGAAGGTTTAGGGACACAGTCGAAGGAGTTTATGCAGATCTGTCAACCTTCACTATGGATGTTGATGGTCTGGATTAATACTTCGATTAAAATATATATACTAATTTTATGAAGGTACGCATTCGTTTCAACATGAAGTACATCACAGGTTTACGATGTCCTATGTTGTTTAGGTTGCAGCGACGGTTGCCCCTTATGCATCGTCTGACCATATTTGCCAGAGCTATAAGCCTTCTCTACCTGGCGACAACCACACAGGGCCACGTCGGCTCAAAATCCTGTACATCAGTAAACCAGGAAATTCGTATTATAGAAATTAGTATGCGGGAATGCGATTCGTGTTAATGAAGTATGTGAACAATATAGGATACGCTGTCATACATGTCAAGAAATCTCTGTAAGTTCTACAAGAAATGATATTGTTTCCATCCACACAGGCCTGCATAACCGCATCAGATGAACCAAGTTAGCCTGACGTCGACGAACCAAACCACTTTGAGGGGTGGGAGGTATGTCTAGGTGGCGGCAAAACACTATGATGCAAGAGTTTGCCAAGCAATCCTAATTGTTATTAACATACACTGAATTACTGAGCTTAAAACATGATATAGAAACAAGAGAGCAAGCAATCTTTAGAAACCGTTCACTGTGTTAGGGTTTTGTTCTCTCTTCAGGGAGAAAGGAGCTGCATGGTGTGTACGACGAAACGACGGGGTGCTGCAAAAAGGAATATCCCCCCAAATAAACCTCTATTTTAGTGTCTCACATTAAACCAGGAAATTCGTAGGATTGGAATTAATAAGCGGGCATGCGCTTACTCTTCCCTTCTAACTCCACCTTTTACCACCAGCTCCACTCGTCACCTCTAACGCCACCCTTCACAACTAACTCCACTCTTCACCACTAGCGCTACTCTTCACCACTAACTCCACTCTTCACCACTAACGGTAACCTTCATCACCAACTCCACTCTTCACTGCTAACTCCATCCTCCACCACAAACTCCACCCTCCATCACTAATGGCAACCTTCACCACTAACTCCACCCTCTACCAACTTCACTCGTCGCCACTAACTCCACCCTTCACCCATTACTCCACCCTTCAACACTAACGCCCTAATCTGGGCTTAGAAGGCGACAAAACAATCTTGGAGACGTCGCACAGTGGGTTTACGACATGGGACAAGTCGTATGTATCCATCACCATCCTTCGACCAGCCCGCGCCCGCTGCAAAGGAGTTGTTCTCTTCGCACCTGAGCCACCACACAATCATAAAGCAACACACAAGCGGACCGACAGCGCCGCAACGTCACTAATTATGCGTAAATTATCAAGCCGAGAAATTAAATTACGCAGCCGAGAAGATTAGTGCGACTCAGGGGTCGATTGAGGCAAGCGGCGTGAGTGGTGGGAGAGGCGTAGTGGTAGGAGTGGCGGGGAGGTGGGAGTGGTGGAAGTGGCAGAGAGGTGGGAGTGGCGGAGAGGTGGGAGTGGTGGAGAGGTGGGAGTGGCGGGGAGGTGGGAGTGGTGGGAGTGGCGGAGAGGTGGGAGTGGCGGAGAGGTGGGAGTGGTGGGAGTGGCGGAGAGGCGGGAGTGGCAGAGATGTGGGAGTGACGGAGATGTGGGAGTGGCGGAGAGGTGGGAGTGGTGGAGAGGTGGGAGTGGTGGAGAGGTGAGAGTGGCGGAGTGGTGAGAGTGGCGGAGAGGTGGGAGTGACGGAGAGGTGGGAGTGGTGGAGTGGTAGGAGTTGCGGAAAGGTGGGAGTGGCGGGAAGGTGGGAGTCGCGGAAAGGTGGGAGTGGCGGGGCGATGGGAGTAGAGGGGCGATGGAAGTAGCGGGGCGGTGGTAGAGATGGGAGAGGGAGATCGGTGAGGCGATGGGAGTAGAGGGGCGGTGGAAGTGCCGAGACGGTTGTGGAGACGGGGTGGTAAGATCGTCAGGGCGATGGGAGTGGCGGGGAGATGGGAGTGTCGAGGCAGAGGGAATGATGCAGTGGTGAGAGTGACGGAGCAGTGGTAGCAGAGGCGAGGGCGGTTGCAGTGGTGGGGCGGTGGAGATAGTTAGACGGTGACAGTGGCGAGGCGGTAGGAGTGAAGAGGCGGAGGGAGTGGCAGAAAGATCGAAGTGGTGGGGCGATGGGAGTGATAAGAGGAGGTTGCTGTGGCGGGGTGGTGGGAGTTTACAAGTGCTCACAAGTATTATAAGACAGTGTAGGCGGTGGTTGTGTCGAAGCATTGGTGGTGGCAGCGCGATGAGAATGACGGGGCAGAGAAGTGGTGGGGCGGTGAGAGAGGCAAAGCGGCGGGATTAGGAGCGGGACGGTGGGATCCGAAGGGCTGTGGGAGATGTAGGGCGGTGAGAGTGGCAGGGCGGTAGTAATGTGAAGGCGGCGGTAGTGACGGGGTGGTGGGGCTGTAATTGTTGCGGGCGGTGGCAGTAGTGGGGCTGAAAAAGGGAGTGGACTGGCGGTGGGAGTGGCGGAACAGTGTTATCATCGCTGTGATGGAATTGACGGAGCAGTGGGATTGACGTGATGGAACGGTGGGAGCGTTGTGGGGGTGGGACGGTTGGAGCTGTGTTGTGGTGGGACGGTGGACGTGATGGGGCGGTGAGAGCGGTGTGATGGTGGGACGGTGGAAGTGATGGGGCGGTGAGACGGAGTGGAGCTGTGTGGTGGTGGGACGGCGGGAGTGATGGGGTGGTGGGAGCGGTGTGGTAGTGGAATACTAATGGCGGGACGAATGAGGCTGGGGGGGGACTGTAATTTACTGGCAGACCTATTCAGACGAGTGTCCCGAGTTGTGGTTGTGGGGGCAAATTTCCTGATATTGTTACACAGAAGGAGTGCGTTTGAAGTGGTGTGTATGTATGTATAGACATTCAGCCGTTTCCCCCTAGATAGGAGGGTGACTAAGTTAGGCAGACACAGAAGGGGGAGGCGCCAAATCTCCACGCGGTTTGAAGTGGTGTCGGTATTTAAACAATAAAATTTCTTTACATCATGTAATTTGGTTGAATGGAAAGGGTTCTGACGGTTCAGGAATTGACTGCCCCTTGCTATGAGGAATAGATGAGGGAGAGGCGACAAATGGAAGGGGATATACTGATAGTGCTTATTAGACAGCGACGGTGAATCCACCAACGGATTCAAAGAGTAACAGCAAGAATATTGATTCATGCATCAATCAGTTGCGTAAAGGCCGATGACCCTTAAAATGCTTAAAAAAGCGTTTCAATCACTTTATTCTTCAAATAATAAAAGCGCTTTAAAAAAAATGAATATTTTATATATGAACTAAACATGTTGGAAAGATTGTCAACAGCCCAAAAAAATGCAGCAGGCACTACACTATTCCTACCGACCAATATCACTACACTATACCTACCGACCAATATCACTACACTAATCCTACCGACCAACAGCACTACAATATCTCTACTGACCAATAGCACTACACTATTCCTACCGACCAATATCACTACACTATACCTACCGACCATTAGCACTACACTATACCTACAGACCAATAGCACTACATTATACCTACTGACAAGGAACATTTTAAATCCAATAAATGTTGGAGGCTGATGTAAGTATAGCTACGTATTTATTTACGACAGGAGCTGTTATAACGGTGCACGTATTTACTGAGTAGGCTCTTTGGAGCTCAAACTCCATAGCACAGAGACTCTGAGTAGGCTCTTTGGAGGTCAAACTCCATAGCACAGAGACTCTGAGTAGGCTCTTTGGGGGTCAAACTCCATAGCACAGAGACTCTGAGTAGGCTCTTTGGAGGACAAACTCCATAGCACAGAGACTCTGAGAAGGCTCTTTGGAGGTCAAACTCCATCGCACAGAGACTCTGAGTAGGCTCTTTGGAGGTCAAACTCCATAGCACAGAGACTCTGAGTAGGCTCTTTGGAGGTCAAACTCCATAGCACAGAAACTCTGAGTAGGCTCTTAGGAGGTCAACTCCATAGCACGGAGACTCGGAGTAGGTTCTTTGATGGTCAAACTCCATAGCACGGAGACTCTGAGTAGGCTCTTTGGAGGTTAAACTCTATAGCACAAAGACTCTGAGTTGGCTCTTTGATGGTCAAACTCCATAGCGCAGAGACTCTGAGTAGGCTCTTTGGAGGTCAAACTCCATAGCACAGAGACTCTGAGTAGGCTCTTTGGAGGTCAAACTCCATAGCACAAAGACTCTGAGTTGGCTCTTTGGAGGTCAAACTCCATAGTACGGAGACTCGGAGTAGGTTCTTTGATGGTCAAACTCCATAGCACGGAGACTCTGAGTAGGCTCTTTGGAGGTCAAACTCCATAGCACAAAGACTCTGAGTAGGCTCTTTGGAGGTCAACTCCATAGCACAGAGACTCGGAGTAGGCTCTTTGATGGTCATACTCCATAGCACGGAGACTCGGAGTAGGCTCTTTGATGGTCAAACTCCATAACACAAAGACTCTGAGTAGGCTCTTTGGAGGTCAAACTCTATAGCACAAAGACTCTGAGTAAGCGCCTTGGAGGTCAAACTCCATAGCACAGAGACTCGGAGTAGGCTCTTTGATGGTCAAACTCCATAGCACGGAGACTCGGAGTAGGCTCTTTGATGGTCAAACTTCATAACACAAAGACTCTGAGTAGGCTCTTTGGAGGTCAAACTCCATGGCACAAAGACTCTGAGTAGGCTCTTTGGAGATCAAACTCCATAACACAAAGACTCTGAGTAGGCTCTTTGGAGG
>SDVV010029854.1:0-11755 GCA_016164225.1 Gammarus roeselii | reverse complement strand
CCACTCAATCAGCAGCAGTGCAGATGTGGCCGCTGATCCGGTACGCCAATCACTCCCTCGACGGACATTCACGCAATAGGAGTGGGTTAGGAAGCACTCAGCGCTCGTGCTATGACATGTGATACATCAAGTTAGAGAGTTTTGAAAGGATTATGTAATTGCCCAATCTGTAAGTGCCCAGAATGTTAACATATCTCTTTTCTAATGGGAGGCTGGAAGTACCACACCCCTGCGACCGACCGGCCAACCTAAGAACCAAGTGCAAATTACCCATCAGCCCACCAAGAACAGGAAAGCAATTATTTCGTATCTGTGTAAAAAAAATCTACCAAAACTCTCTTGCACTCAATTCTCTTCTATCCAATTGTTAAAGGTGATTTGAAGAAGTAAAAAGGAACCTTTATACTATTATTACCTTTCTAAATTGATACATGATTTTATAAATAGGCCTAGTATTATAATAGGTTTAAGAGAGCTAAGCTGCCAGTAGAGGATTCTGCTTTTTCGCGCCCACTTCATGCTTGTACCAATTACATCTCCAGTGTACCCATTCATGAGTAACTTGTGTTAATAGTTGTGATCGCTGACCTGAATATGGTTTTTTAATTGTAATTCGATATCACTGCATGCTTACAAAAGGAAGTGGAAATATTTGTTTTCAAGAGTTTCTATAGGCACTCAGTCGCAACACCCAGTCTAAGCCTGGGGTTTTCCCTGCTTTCATCAGCTTTACTGGATCCTGCACCTCCTCCTCATTAATGCCCGCAACAATTCCTGCTGGAACCCGTGCACCTTCACCCACACCAACGATGTCAGTCTCTTTGACATTCTAAACAATCAACAATTCCTCATAATACATCTCCCACCTCTTCGTACATCACTAATTTCCAACAACAACCATTGACATTTTTCACCACCTTCCCCTTCCTCACCCTCCTTACCTCTTTCCAGAAAGTCGGATATTCATTATAGTCCTATAAAAGACCCTTAATTTCTCCTACAATCGGAATTTAGAAAATATCAAGAAGGATTATGTTCTAACCTACCGTACACCAAAAATGGGAATGTGAAACAAACCTAACCTAGCCTTACTTAGCGATGTCAATATAATTTTCCGGATTGGTTTAGAAAAGATTGGTTTATTGCGCTCTCCTTGGCTTAGTTGGGCCTCAGCTTCAACGTTATTATTAAGTTCCAGTTGACTCCTGCTATATTTAGACATTACAAATTATTATATAGCAACCCATAAGATGGTTTTTAACCGTGAATTCTTTCGTCTTTTGAAGACGTTGTAAAACGCAATCTAGTTCGTTCAATTGTTTCTGTTGACGTGAAGACTGGGAGCACACGCAAGTAGGTAAAGGTGGTCGAGAACACATTTGTTTTGCCCTTTTCTAATAACTATTACTTTTTCAGCACACGATGCGCGTAGGGTAACTGCATGCTTTTGTGTGTAGATTCTTGTTAATTCATATTGAGTTTCAGACGAGGTTTAGTCCAAGGGACTCCTTTACCTCCTATTATTCTTGTCCCCTCAAGCGCGTAGAAATCCTACGCTGAGGGCGCGACCAGCGAGCTCGTTTAAAAAGCTCTATTCTAAATCAAAATCCAACACATAAAATCTTGTCGCTTATGTCATTTTCGCCACACCGACTGGGTGAAAGGAGGAGTAGGCTTAGCACCCATGATGCGGCGGGAAGCCGAGAGAAAACTGTTGGGCCCGGTAGGTTAAAACAGCTGAAGCTTACTCACAACCATGATAGGGGGAACAAACTCTCACTGGACTATTTCACGCGAAAGCACTTCGAACATTTCATGTTCGAGTATTTTGAGATGCATGTAAGGACCACCCCGTCCCTCACCCCCCATGATCTCTCCCGTGCAAAGGAAAGTGGTTGTAGTCTGTATAGATGGACAGGCATAGATGCTCAGATACTGCTGGACAGGTACCACGAGGCCTTCAGGCGACGGTGAGTGCAGTAGCGATGTTGAGAAAAAGTCAAGCTACTGTACAGGGATAAATTTAGTTGTGAAAAATGCCAAAAAATCCACGTAGTGTTTAACTCTACAGTTACGTATTTCCACAGTTATGGATAAGTTATGTATCCCTACAGTTTAGTATTTCTACAGTTATGTTTCTCTACACTTATTTACCACCACAATTATGTACCTCCACAGTTATGTATCTCCACAATTATGTATCTCCACAAATATGTGTAGGTGGGGAGAACGCTAACCAATAAATTTTGTGACTCCATTTACACTAAACCATGCTCCTCATCTGACGCTGTTTATACTGTGAGTGATAATTTCTTTATGTTAAATTGTTTCGTCTCATTTCTGCAGGTACTTGGTTCCTCCGTCAAATGGGAACTATCAACTTACCAATTTTAAAACTTTTGACATTCGTTCAACCACCTTCCTATGGAACGTCAGCCACAAACTTTTCGTCGAAAACCGGAAAGTGCCGGTAACCGGCGGTTTCTTCGTGGAAGCAGGAGCTCTCGACGGCGTGTTTGGCTCGAACACTTTGGACTTGGAAGTGAAGTACAATTGGACGGGAATACTGATAGAGCCTGATAAGACGATGTTCCAGCGACTGCTGCAGAGAAATAGAAAGACTTGGGCGGTTAACATCTGCTTGTCGCCTCAACCATACCCGTATGAGGTAAGTTGTCAAATACCTCTCTTGCAGTGTTTCTTAATGGCGTCTCTCAGTCATAAAAGTCTACATCCTCTAGAATAATGTAATTGTTCGCATCAGAATTCATGTTGAAGTGATGTTTGCATAAAACAATGAATGTTCTTGCTTGGTTTTTTGGATTGATACAATTTTTCTAATCACTTATGTAGGAACCACTTGCAAACGAGGTTGGATTCCAAAACAATGATCCGTCTCTAGGGTTGGATACAATCACATGTGATGTCTGAAATCCAAATAAATAACTGCAATCGTAGATACGGCCTTATCATGAGAAATTCTAATTACTTGACGTTTCACTAGTTAGGAGACAAAGGAAATTGCTGTTTGGGCGAATCACCAATGGATCAGAGAGTCTCTGGTTTGGGAGATAAGAGGCCTCTCGCTCTAAACTGTCAATGGGCAGTCCACCAAGACATTTCCTCTGACAAACTCCCGATAGTCATCATTTATCAACTTCGATCCCTAATATACAACAAACACCCTGTACTTTTCGTAATTACAGGATACCAAAGTTTTAACAAATACACGACGTCAATAGAAACCGCTCTACATGACGTTGACAATACGCAAAACATATTTATCGACGCAAACACAGAACACTTCACCACTGTGCCTAACCATGGAGACAGACAGACAGACAACACATGCCCTCCGGGTTCATCCGTGGCTTCAATCTAACATGTAAGCGCTAAATTCAACAGCGAAAGCATCTCCGTAATTTACCCTTCGCCAACGACAAAACTGTACAGAATCAAATCCCGAATTCAGAAACAAATGCAGACATTCGTGAGCAGTCGACGAAATTGTGGCGGGATAGGCTGGCTAACACAACTTTCTAAGCCTCACCATTCAAATTATGACACCATACCATCGGACAATCAACAAGTTGATATACTCAACAAACACTATGCAAACACATGTAACCTACCGCACCATCCAGACAATAGGAGGATACTCAAGGAGTTACACAAAATACAGATTGACCACAGGAACCTTACATCGGCCAAGATTATAGCAGCAACCAGCCGGACCAAAAATAATCAGCAACGGGGTATATCATCCATTCATCTTAAACACCCAAGTCCAGACGCTGTCACGATTCTCAGAGACATTTGTAACCTTTCCATTCTACACAATAGCACACCCAACACCAGGAAACACGCTAAAATAATACTCATCCTGAAACCCAACAAAGCCTTGGTCAAAGGGGAACTATCAACTTGATAATTTTAAAACTTTTCACATTCGTTCATCCACCTTCTCATGAAACGTCAGCCACAAACTTTTCGTCGAAAACCGTAAAGTGCCGGTAACCGGTGGTTTCTTCGTGGAAGCAGGAGCCCTGGACGGCGTGTTTGGCTCGAACACTTTGGACTTGGAAGTGAAGTACAAATGGACGAGAATACTGATAGAGCCTGATAAGACAATGTTCCAGCGACTACTGCAGATAGATAGAAAGACTTAGGCGGTTAACTTCTGCTTGTCGCCTCAACCTTACCCGCATGAGGTAAGTTACGTATTAGGTACCATACGTACCATACAGACCTATTTCTCTCCTCCCAAATACCTCGATTATTTTGGAATGACTGGTTCAAAACAAAGTTAAAGGCCATATAACTCTCCTCTACACAAAACTGTTTTGGGACAAGACACTCAACAACCACACTCCTCACCAGCCTTACTATGGCCACCCGTTAAGGCCTGAACGAAAAGAAGCCAGCCCAAAGTACCCTGGTATGCACCATTAACACCAGAAACGCATTCATCACAGTTCATAGGCACGTCCTCATGAAATATACTCAACACACACATTCATCCAAACTTCAAGAAGGAGTTTGTTAATTTCCTCTGGCATATATACACAAACAGTGAACAAAAACAACCCATTTCGAACTTGCCACTTCCTATATGGTGTCCTCAATGGGCTCCGTCCCCTGCCCCACACTCTTCAGCGCCTTCATGGATGATTTGCCAATACATACCCAACCAAATACCTACATCAGGTCATACGCAGATGCCCTCGCAATAATCACACAGCAACACAAACACGAGACCGTAGCTGCACATCTAGAATAATACCTGAACTCTCGAAGCTGGCTGCTGGACAACAGAATGAATGTGTGCGCAATCAAGTCATCCCTTACATTATTAACACCAGATAACTCTGAACACCGCATCCACCCTCACGTTACGCTCAACTGAACTCCCATACCTCACAGTCCCACTACAACTATTCTTGGAGAAACATATGATACGGGAACTACATTCAAGCGTCATGCAGACAACATCAGCACTAAGGTCAAACCCTGACAAAACTTAACCCAGGCACTTACTACAACTACCTACGGACACTCAAAGGAACCAATTAAAACTTCGTAAAAAAATCCATGAGACACATCACTCCTACCCAAACGCTGCCTGTTCTTCTGACTTTTTTTCCATCCTTAGCGGTTCCCTACAAAGAATACAGAACACCGCCTTAGACGTCGTTACAGGCTGTACAGTGACCGCACACAATCCCCATCTACATGAAGAAGCCAAGGTCCTCCCTATCAGACATCATCTTCACAATTTTTTAACAAGATTGCGGACCCGTCACATCCCTACCACCACCTATATAACCACATCAAGCCCACCGAAACATGCATAACACATCGGAAGCACACTTCGGCTATCTTTACACCACCATTCCTCCGTCGCACAGACAACACATCTATGCACAAATAGGTAGACACACTTTACAGCTCCTGCACTGGCTGACAATAGTCAACTAGGCCCTACAGAGTCAACCACTTGAGCTGAACGTGGGGGAATTGGGATTGCCCAATGGTGACAGGGTTCATCTATTGCGGTAGAGGTGCGTGCACCACACGGCCCTCCGGTCAAACCAACATAAACTAGGGAACGCCTCGTCCGATCTCTATTTGCGGTGCCGGGATTAGCACGATATGGTCGAGAATGTCATGTATTCGTGCTCAGCTGTTGCACGTGGCAGGCCTAATCACAATGTCATGCTGGTGCACCATCTGTAGGAACGCCCGAGAGACATCAATGGCCCAGGGGCTTAGGTCTAAAATGGGGTCCTGCACCTGATGTAATATTCCGAGCATTACATGTCAGTGGGCATCGGGGCTTCCGAGGAGTGGGTCGCAGTGGCCGCGGAGGAGCTAGGGTTAAGCAACAACAGCAATAAGAGGCAGATCAACTCTACGGCTACCGAAGAACATCGGTTACGACATCGGTAAAAAGTAAACTAAAGACAAGCCTAATTTTGTTAGCTGGTGTCATGGCAGCCAATCAATTGAATAACTGAATGTATGAATACAGATAAGAAGAAAAATCATGTTACTGCTAGCCCCCTTTACGAATTTCTACAACAGTAATACTTATTTTCTCTGACTTTCAAAATAGTTGAACAAAAATACAGGTATCTCTTATAATAGGGGATTCAGTAAATTGCCTACTTCAACTACACATCGTACAACTCAACGGAACGATCATGTCTCCTTGTATCGTCAGGTACTTTTGCGAAGAAATTGTACAGATTTTATTTTGTAAATTAAGACTTGCACATAGTTATCGACGTCACGGATTTCCAGCCGGTAGAGACATGGTGCAATAATCGTTTGTACACCAGCATAACGAGGCATTGATGTCAGTTTCAAAACGCTACACCGGCCAGTTGTCTTGTGGTGACGGACAATGCAGTCAATGACACAATTGTGGCACAATTGTCAGGTGACACAATTCTCAGATGACTGTGCATCAATGATATTGACTTTGATTTGATTTAATTTGATTTTACCCTCATTTCCACCGGAGGCTCAAAGGGAGTCATGATAGGCTCCCCTGTAGGGTGCGACCGTCATTGATTCAGGTAAGTTCGCACGGACTCGCGTGCGAAAAGATTAGTTTTGTTAAGTTGAAATCAAGTACATATTTCAATTGTTGCATTTTCGCGTACTAGCGCGTACAAGAAAGTAAAGTGTTATCGAGTATCTACGTAAATGTATTGTTATCTCTGTGCGTAATGGGGGGGAGAGACCACCTCACTTGCTCAGGTGTTTGGGGCTTAGGCCGTTTCGTATAGTCCGGTGTGTTTTCCGAAAGCGATAATTTTTTTTCCGGTAGGTTGGGTCAGTGAGTAGGCTTTGTAGGTTGCACGGGGGATTTAAAAAAGCTCGTTGGGCTGCTGCGAGTGCGTTGCAATCCATCAGTAAATGTTTCACGCTGATAGGCACTTGGTGGCAACAGGAGCAAGGCAGTGCGGTTGGTCCCATGTCGACATCCAACAGCTGGTTGTGAGTTATCCGCGTGTGTCCCGTGCACAAGGGGTAGATGAACACTTTTCCTGTTGGTGAAGTTTGTTACCATTCTCCGACAGAGGGTTTGACTGAAAGCATTTTTTGTCCACTCTGTTGTCACATTTCATCCCATCGGGATGTTACATGGGCGTTGATGATAGGAAACCAGTCTCGGTAATGTATTGCGAAAAATTGTTCTTGGTGAGTAGCTGTCAGTTTAGCAAGCGAGTCCGCAAGTTCGTTTCGAAATTGACGAGCGTCAATACTCCTCCCTTTACCAGTATTTTTTCTAAAAATCTTTGATTTGGGAAACCTATCACATGCATCGACTAGTCTTATTTGAGTTTTGAAATAATTCTCTGTTCACTATAGCAGTTCGCATAAGCGTTTGAATGATTTCTTTCAAGTGATGATGATAAAAAAGATGAAGGAGGAGAGACCAAACAACGAAACACATAGATGTTTGGAAAATAAGTTTCAAATATTAAAATCTCAAAATACTATTCATTTTTTCATAATTCTTCACAAAGCATTCAAATGATGTCTTGCATGCCATATTGATTTGAAAACTGTGGAAGAAGATTTTTTTTGTCATTTGGAACTTTTCATAAATAAAACTTTTACAACAATCAAAATTCAAATTTCGGAAAAAGCTACATATAATTGAAGTACTGTACAAAAGCTTTTAAATAATGTATTGCTTGCCATAATTACTTCAAACCTCTTGAAGTTTTATCAATTCAAAAAAACATTTATATTTATCTCGTGTCATTTTCTTTCGAATTGAGAAAAAAATCTTTGCATGTGCTTGTACTTCTCAGAAGCTCTCAAATTAAAAATGTATTGCTTGTGATGATACTTCATGACTTTAGAAGTCTTAGCGCTTTTTGTGCCCGCGTTAGAACAGACAGACAGACAGCCAGACGGCCAGACGAACAGAAAGACGGACGGACGAACACAAACTTCTAGGATCACGGTTCGAGACCCTTTCAAATTAAATACGACTCAAATTATTTCGCTGCAAAAAACTCTGTAAAACAACATGTCTCCACATTAGGGCTGGAAGCCCTAGTGATCTTCTCAAGATTAAAAAAAAAGATTTGTAAATCAGTTTGGAATTAAAGGTATTTGTATTCAAACAAGCAGTCTGTTGAATCACTCGCTGCCCATAACACCAGCTGACAGAAATACATGTTATTTTTCTTTTATTTTCTAATAGAAAAAAGACGGCTCAAAGACCAAATAATATTCCCACCAGGGGTCGTCTTGACTCAGCGTCAAGACGACCCCAGGTGAGAAATTGCATGCTGTTCTGGAATAGGCAAATCGAGGCTGACTTAATGTCCTGTTAAAGTAAATATATACGAAAGACTATAACTAGTGATCCATAGTGACGTTAAGAAAATATAATGAAAATATCACTCTTGATTCAATGATACATAGCAATAGCATTGGCACAAAGCGTTCGATAACTAATAAGTCAATCGAATAACTGATAGCTTCGTCACCATGCTTACACACGATCACCCCCGCACTACACAACTTTCATTTTACTGACCCTGCAAGCATACGAAAGAAACACAAAGTAGAGTATAATCTATAACCAATGTTCATATATTCATGAATCACCGAGACTTCTATACTGTTTTTTGGTAAGCGGAATTTCTCAGAAGGCATCGTTGATATCATGGTTTCGAGGGACCACGGTTGGATGACGAGAGAAGCTTAGCATCAAAGAGCATTAATTGGATAAGTCAAATTACCTTGATTTTCAAAGGGTACCTCTGATGTTCCAAAAAATTCAACAGCTTACCCACTCAGCCGATTGTGTCGCCACTCAGTGTGTTGAACGCCTAAAATCTGAAAAAAACGGCCTCATCAACTTGTGAAATTCGAATTAAACAAAAAATCGTTCCATTATAGTATGTTATTCGAGCTGTTAAGCGACGTAGTTTATGTGATCATGACTACAAATTAAAAGAGGGTGCTGAATAAAAAAATGCAGGCGAAATCTGTGAAAAGTGCGTAGGAAAGAAAAATTTGAAATTTATATGTAAAAGAATCATTTCATGGTGATGCTCAGAACGAGCTCTCAAATGATATGCTCTCAAATGATATACTGAATGCAATGATGACCTTAAAAATGTAGCAGGAGGAGACGATGTATAAAAACATATGTATATGAAAATTTACTTCACGCACTTTTTTACTAGAATGTTAACAACAAATTGAATCAGATTTTAGTATCTACTATAGCAGACAAATTAAGTATTGGTCGTCATGGTTACCTCATAACTTTATCCGCCTCACAGATTATTTTAATCTACATTAAAACTGAATATCTTTTCGTTGCCAAACGAATGTCTATTCTCTTGGCATGAGTCATTTGTAATTCTGCTGGAAAAAGACGTCAAGATGTAAGTTTGATTTGATATGATTTAAACCACATTTCCACCAGAACCCAATATGTAAAATAATGTCTTCCCGCTAAGGCTGCTGCTAGTTATTGGTATTTGCCAATACAAAATAGGATGACAAACAGTTTACTTTTTAGCCGCATTTTTTCATTAAAAAGACTGCCAGTATTTATCTGTAGCACAGATTTCGGCAGGTAAGTATTAATACTACAAAGATTACTAATGATCAGCTGAAGCTACTAAAGGGAGGATGTAGGTATGAAAATGTTTCTTAGAAGCGAATTCTCAGAAGAATCAATGAAGTTGTATTGTTTGTTACAGCTTAGTGAAAATTGCCTCTATGACTCCAATTTAAAAAAATAGTCTGTGGGCGTAAACGCGTCAATTAATTATTTCCGGAACATTTATCTTCGTGAAATTTCAACAAATGTCTCATAATAGAATTTCCGTCTCTATTTCTAATATATGCCTTAATCAATCTACTATACACGATGCTTATATCAGAGTCATTGATTGGTTCAGTCACTGGCTGTTGCACGTATTACTTTACATGCAAACGTTCTCGATATGTATCAACAATGATTATAGCTAGTGTACGCAAAAATGTTCCGATATTTATTGCTAAACTGGCCCGCTTTGTACTTAATCTTCAGGTATACAATCAACTATTGCAATCGCTTCAGATTTAGGCAGACTCGAGAATGTCGCCCCAAATAGAACCTCTGGAATGGGATTTTTGATGCCGCACCACTCTGAGCGACGTTGAAACTTATTCTCATTCGTCAGTATAGCAGAGGCGAAGGAAGAAGTCTTCAACACTACCTATGCCTTTACTTGACTTGTTAACGGCTGAGTTAGCTTCATATTTGTTCATCTTAGTTTTTTTCACGGTATATAAAAAAAACATCTTCAGTAAATGTGAGTGTCGAAAAATTGGATTGTCAGATTTGAACCGTATTTTTGTTAAAAGGCAGTAAAGCGAATTTATTTATCTTGTCCCCAGGCAATACTGAGAAAACTATCATTATCCAATGAACATATGGAAATTTTCGAGACGCTTGAAATGAATTTGGCAAGTATGACGTCACTGGTGACCCAGGACCTTCTCGACGATCGCGTGGATAAAGTGGATGTCACGTTCCAGTCCGCACAGTGCTTTCCAGTCCACAGCGTCTTGTTGGCTCTTAATGTCACCAGGATCACTCTCTTCTCCCTGGACGTGGAAGGTGAGTTTCGAGACTAGGATCCCTCTCTTCTCCCTGGCTGTGAAAGGTGTGTTTCGAGACCAATATCCCTCTCTTCTCTCTGGACGTGGAAGGTGAGTTTCGAGACTAGGATCCCTCTCTTCTCCCTGGCTGTGAAAGGTGTGTTTCGAGACCAATATCCCTCTTTCCTCTCTGGACGTGGAAGGTGAGTTTCGAGACCAGGATTCCTTTCTTCTCCCTAGCTGTGGGATGGGAGTTTCGAGACCAATATCCCTCTCTTCTCTCTGGACGTGGAAGGTGAATTTAGAAACCATCATCCCTCTTTTCTCTCTGAATGTGGAAAGGGATTTTGATTTGAATTGAGCCTCATTTCCACCAGAGCCTCAACGCGAGTCATAGTAGGCTCTCCCTTAGGGCACACGTGGAAAGTGAGTTTCGAGTACAGGATCCCTCTTGTTTTCCACTAAGTGAAAGGGGAAATTCATGATCTCGATCACTCTCTTCCCTGAACGTGGAAATCAAATTTCGGCCAGTATAATGACTAATATTAATTCAATTTGGGCCTCATATAATTACTAAAATAATACAATACCGACTTGGTTATCTTTTGTTTGCGGTGTTGAAACGGTCCGTCAACGCGTGTCAGCTCAACATTATATTCAAGTTATTGTCGCCAGCTGTTGGACGAAACTCCTGGCCTGAGATCATCTTACATGATGGAAAGTGGTAAAAGAACCACGTTGTGTTAAAGAACCAAATCATGCGATTTTTTTAATGTTAGTCAAAAGCTTATCAAATCTGTGGAGACGCCACCGAAATGAAAGGATTTGATGTTATGATGTCATCCTTGACTTTCTTGACGAACACTCTGTGAGACGTCACAAATATTCTTCCACTTCAAGCGCCAGTATTTATTAAGCCATTCGTTCAATCGTGGTCGAGTCTCAGAGAAGCACTAGGCCGCAATAATCACCATTCATAACTAAAACCTGCGCTCTGATAATCAACGGCGTTGTAGCAAATATGACCAGGTAAGTGATACATACTGAGGTTATACATTCCTCTGACATGAAGGTTAGTACTGTAAACGATGCTTTATTTTAGGTTTGTGGTTGATATCTGCGC
>SDVV010029853.1:0-11755 GCA_016164225.1 Gammarus roeselii | reverse complement strand
GACATCACGCAGCCTTGTCTCAGTCCCACTTTCACTGTGAACCAATCACTCACCTCGCTCCCCACTCTGACACATGCTAGGCTGTCAGCATAGAAACTCTGCACTGCTTTCAACAGGTGTCCGCCAACTCCATACAAACGCAACACCCTCCACAGCGCTTCCCTATCAATTCTGTCGTATGCCTTCTCCAGATCCATGAAGGCCCAGAACACATCCTTTCCTTTGGCAAGGTACTTCTCACATACCTGTCTCACTGCTCAAAGATGTGTTGATAATAATATTCACAGCATCGGAATTCACGAAACATCTGTCAGCAAGACGCACGTAACGAAGCCCTTTTCCATTGGGGTAATGTAACACACGACGTGCCTCAAGGATCTGCTTAAGGTCCAGTCATTTAAATAGTATTCATGAACTATATCGACGAAAACGTGATTTCGATCACTAGGAACCTCTCAGCTATTAGGAAAAGTGTAAAAAGAACTTGGGTGTCAGCAGATCATATTAGATATGAACAAAAATTTTGATCAGAAAAATTACAAATGAAATTCAACGTCGACATATGTAAAGTGATGAACAAATGTCAACACAACAACAAGCTCAATTATTTAACGTCCGGATGGAAACTGATTCCCGTCAACGACGAAACAGATTTGAGAGTCAATCATTAGTAACGATTTATTGCGTAGACAGAAAGAACCTGATGCTGTAAAAAATGCAAGGTATGCTATTCTGTATTATCTCGTACAAGAGCTGACACAATATTTGTAGGTGCAAAATCATTCGTTATACGTGTCGAGTCATTGTGACATGATCGAAGTGAGGGAGAATATGAACGTCAAGGAAAACACCGTCAGAAAAAGTTTTTTCTAGATGCGAACGAGGTGACGATAAATAATTGTTACACATTTGTTGGAACGCGCTTCACACTCGGCATAATACGCTACCTATTCACGGGTAGAGTTGTCGAAGAATCTAACAAATTTCAAAGGGAAACTACAAACAGCGAAACAATCGAAATGTTTTATCATAATCTTCGATGATTAGCTTCACGTGTAGCACGTTTCGGACTTATTGTTAGCATGTTAGCAAAAAATTGTGTCCAGCTTAGACACTAGTACGGTTAAAATATTATCCCACATTGATGCTAGCACGTTACTAAATAGTTCCTGTCATTGGTACCAACTACCTTCTAAGCGGTAGCCTGCAACGGCACCTGTCACCTTGTTTCAATGAGAAATGGAACCGAGAAAATCTCATACCAAAATCGTGGGTCGGTGGCTTTCTCATCATGTGCAGATTCGAGTGACTTTGAGTATTAGAGTTAAATTTCGTATCCTTCTACCACGTTTACCTTTCGTGATCCTTCAATGCAGAAACTTCTCACTTGAATGATGCTCACTTTCACAATGTACTTCAGATCTGCTCTCCCTACTATTTACTGGCAACCTAATTTGGTCGAAAATTTCTGCTGATGTTTTCCAACGCTTGTAAACCATTGTAACTACTGAACGTTGATGCGGTTGACCGGACCGATGAGTTGTTTGCATAGGAAACGTCGGCGCTTGTTTCATCTTGCATGTCCTAATCACGGTTTGGTTGTCAATGTATCTGTTCTAAAGTTTGGAAGGCCACTGGGAATGCATGTGGGACATTTGCATCGAATTTGAGTGGGCATACTTCAAAAGAATAGTTTTCCCATATCTCCTGAGGCCTTGCAAATATGTTTGATAAATCGTACCCTGGATTTGTCCTTGTCATTTTCTGTTAGCTGATAATGATAGTGGGATGATTTCCAAATAATATTGTCGGCTGGGGAATTTCGAATGAACTGATCAAATATATTTTCCAGGTATCATCATGATATACTATTTCCATCTCCATTTGCTTTATCACAAATACCTAAGTTAGGCTCGTCCGTCGATACGACTCCGATCCACATGGGGCAGAATCATCAGTCTATCTTACTTTTCACTAAAGGGGACCCATGGCGCATTACTTTAAGGTTATATTGAGGCATGACACGGTTAACATAAACCGCGTAGTTATAAATCGATTTGTTAACAAAAAGTAAGGGAGGTGGTCTATCATCCAAAGTACTCCTAGGATAGAACGAATCTGTGCTCCGTATCTTAACAAATTGGGGTGGGAAGTTCTAGTCGTTGTATTCTGACACTCGCAAACGCTTGATAACAACCCAAGCCCGTTCTTACGTCTGCCTGCGTCCGCGTCAGAGTGGGTGAGCTCGTCAGTCTTCAAGTGTTCAGGAGGTCCACGTCTGAGAAGGACTTCTCAAGGACGCTCTGCCTAGAGATGGATAGGCAAGCCAAGGGCTCGTTAGTGTTCAGGTCTTCAGGAGGTCCACGTCTAAGTAGGACTTCTCAAGGACGTGCTGCCTGGAGATGGATCGGCGAGCCAAGGGCTCGTCAGTGTTCAGGTGTTCAATAGGTCCATGTCTGAGCAGGATTTCTCAAGGACGTGCTGCCTGGAAATGGATCGGCGAGCCAAGGGCTTACAGGTAGGCGTCATGGGTCGTGGGAGAAGTTCTGTTCATTGTTGTGTCAACTTTTGGTGACCTTGGCAATACGCTGCCGGGGAATCGTCACATGGTTGACAGACGAATACATGAGAAAATGGAATGATAATTATACATATTTTCATTTATTGGAGAGACTTGTCCAGTTAAATACTAAGGGTGGATCATACTTGGTCATCCATAATCCATAACCAATTTTTTTGAAGGGGAACCACGTCTCTACACGCATCGCCGTTGTGGATTGAAAGAAAAACCACAAAACGGTTGTTAAAGAAGCAGACGAGTCTCTCAAATAGTTTCTAATAAGATGAACAACTCAATATAAGATCCGCAGATTAATTTCGCCAGGTTGTCCACCGTTAACTCAACAACCTCAAATTTTGCACTTGCGCGCATCTTCTGTGGATACATACAATTGTTCGAAGTTCATGTTTTCAGGAAGTAACCAAGAAGAAACGCCGGGAAATGAAACTGTGACGAATATGAATTAATAGACGAAATATTTAAAGGCATTAATCTGCCATTCTGAATGATAAAAATCAAAACAAATCCCGGAGGTCCGTCTTTTCACTAAACACCAAAAGTGGCACATAAATAGACTCCATTCCCTTCACAGGAGGGCACCACAAGACACTATGACATCCAATATCGTGCAGGAGGCTACAAAATAATTCCATCTTGTCTATTGCTGTCACAGCCCAGCTGGTGGTGTGGTGGTGGCATGGCTTTACATTCTCTTTGAGTCCAGCGGATCGAATCAAAGTGGGGTCCAAAAATATTATTACCAGAAAGAAACACTACGCTGTTTGGGGTGAATAGAAAAGATTTTTCTCCTGCCTTTGTGCAGCGCTGATGCTATCGTTATGATATTGATGCTGTCGCTATATTTTTAATACTGACGCTATTCTGTTGATGCTGTCGCTATGTCATTGATGCAGTTGTCTTACCGTTGGTGCGTTCCTTGTGCAGTTTATGCTGTCACCTTTGGTTCTGTCGCCATGCCGCTTTGCTGTCGCTTTCCCGCTGACGCTGTTGCAATGCCGTTGTGCTGTCGCTATACCGCTGACGCTGTTGCCATCCCGTTTTGCAGTTGCCATTCCGTTATTGTTGTAGCCAAATCGCTCCTGCTGCCACCACACCGTTCATGCAGTTCTTCTGCCGTTGATTTCGTCGTTATTCCATGACTTCTGCAGTCCTACCAATGGTGCAATGATCCTGCTGTTGATGCAGTCATAATACTGTTAATGCTTTCATTATGCTGTTGATGCTGTCATCATGCTCCCTATACTATTATCGAGTTCTTGATGCCGTAGCTACACTGCCGATACTTTTTTATCCGTGCCGTTGGTGCCGCTGCAATACCGTTGATGATGTCGCCACACCGCGGATGCTGTCGCCATTCCATTGTTGCTGTCGCTACGCTGAGATGCTGTCGCCACAAAGTATCGCTTTTGCCCTACTGTTGATTCTGCCGAATTGTTATTGATGTTGTCGCCATGCCGTTGGAACCAATGATATGCCGTTGATGCTGTCGCCATGCTGTTGATGCTGCTACCATGCCGATGTGTCTGTCTCCGTGTCAGTAATCCATCTCTTCAGCTCTCTCCCGGTCAGTGATGCCTGCTACAAGGTTAACCTGTCCCGAAATGCCATCAAAACCACTTCTGTGAACCGAGTTTAGAGGCTATCGTCGGTTGTCCACGAGGCCGGTACCGCCTTAAAGATATCGCCAAAACAATCGTAGTATTGATGGTGCTAGTATTAGAGACCAAAATAACAGGACAGGGTGAGACAAGGTCGCCGTTATGGCACCTGGACAGGACGAGGCAAGGTGGCAGCTGCGACAGCTGGACAGGGCGAGGCATGGTCACTGCTATGGCAGCTGGACAGGGCGAGACAAGGTGGCAGCTATGGCAGCTGGCCATGGTGAGACAAGGTTGCAGCTATGACAGCTGGTCATCGTGAGACAAGGTGGCAGCTATGACAGCTGGACAGAGCGAGACAAGGTGGCAGCTACGACAGCTGGACAGGGCGAGACATGGTCGCTGCTATGGCAGCTGGACAAGCCGAGACAAGATTTCAGTTATGGCAGCTGGACAGAGCGAGACATGGTCGCAGTTATGGCAGCTGGACAGAGCGAGACATGGTCGCAGTTATGGCAGTTGGACAGGGCGAGACAAGGTGGCAGCTATGACAGCTGGACAGGGCGAGACTATGGGGCAGATAAGGCAGTTGAACAGGGCGAGACAAGGTCACTATGGCAGTTGGACAGGGCGAGACAATGTCGCTATGGCAGTTGGACAGGGCGAGACACGGTCGCTGCTACAACCAATGACCCGTTCGGGATCAAGAAACGTTCCCGGGCCATCAATGCTTACTGTTATTTGGGACGTAAGAAAAAGATTGCAGAGAGTTTAACAGCTCGGAGCCTACTTTTTAGAATAACAGGTAAGAGTTAGAGGAACAATAAGTCGTAATGCAGACGTTTTGCGGATACTTAGCGCTATCGGAGAAGGGAAGGAGGGCAGTTGACGACAGTTGCTAAAATAGATGAGCTTTGTTTCTTTGTAAGTGAAATAGCGCTGCGTATTAGACTTGACACTTTGCTGCGTGACAACGATATCAATAACACGCGCCTAAGTCAAGACCAGAACTCAGATGCATGAGTTTTGGCCTGAAATGTTTCGCGAGAAGTTCAGAAATTTTTATTATTTCACTTGAGAAAACGTTGTTTTGAAAATGTTCTACATGATCATCATAACGAATGAGTTCAATGCAAAAAATGTGAAATAGCTGATGACGAGGATACATTGCTGATGACGATGATACATTGCTGATGACGAGGATACATTGCTGATGACGATGATACATTGCTGATGACGAGGATACATTGCTGATGACGATG
The DNA here is from genome assembly GCA_016164225.1 of Gammarus roeselii. Taxonomy (NCBI): domain Eukaryota; kingdom Metazoa; phylum Arthropoda; class Malacostraca; order Amphipoda; family Gammaridae; genus Gammarus; species Gammarus roeselii. The sequence goes on along the minus strand of SDVV010029853.1, from coordinate 6,314 downwards.
ATACATTGCTGATGACGATGATACATTGCTGATGACGATGATACCTTGCTGATGACGATGATACATTGCTGATGACGAGGATACATTGCTGATGACGATGATACATTGCTGATGACGATGATACATTGCTGATGACGATGATACATTGCTGATGACGATGATACATTGCTGATGACGATGATACATTGTTGATGACGAGGATACATTGCTGATTCAATGTGCAAAAGGGAATCAGATTGAAGGAAAATACATGTTAAGGGCTTATGATTGGCTTCGTGAAGAAGGCAGAATTGCGCGAGAATTTATTCCTAACCAAAATTGCATGTGCTATTGGGTGATATATTTTTGTTTTATAGATTTGTTCTTCACCAATGCTAAGATAGTCACCTCATAATAAATAATATTATGTTTGTTTTAAAATTACTAGGTGCAAAATTATCGATGATAATGGCCCAATCCATTGAGTTCCGAAGTGTGCTCTCGAGTAGGCAAAAAAATTACAGTATGCTCTCTGAGCTGCGACCTTTCATTATTCTTTCAGCGGGCGACCTTTCATTGTGCTCTCTGGGGAGCGGCCTTTTGCTATGCTCTCAGAAGAGTCAACCTTCATAATGCTCTCAAGGGAGTGACCTTTTATTTGATTCTCGGGTGGTTAATCTAATGTTATGCTCACAGGAGAGTGGACCTTCATTAAGTTCTCAGGGGAGTGACCTTTCATTTGTTCTTATGGGAACGATTTTTCATTACGTCCTCTCGAGAGCGACACTTCATCATGCTCTCATGAGAGCAACCTTTCAGTATGTTTTCAGGGAACTAGCCTTTATTATGCCGACATGAATTACAACCCGGTCTTTCGGAAGATTCTTCGGACAATATAGCGGGTGGTGGGAAAATGAAGAGGTGCATTGTGCTATAACTTCATTTTTCGTAGCACTGTTTACTTGGCATGTTTCTATGCCGTTAATTAAATATTATTCCAAAATTTACCTCTGATGTTACCAATAATATTATTATGCGATATAAATACATTGCAGGGAACAACCATTCATACTACATTCAACGGCGAAATAAATTCATGTTGTAGATCAACACATTTATTTGCCCTAGAGAAGAACAAAGCCTTATCGCATTCTCGAGGGAAGCATTGGGGGCGGAGTGTATTCGCAAGAGACACTGCGGATCGATCCTATTGGCGAAGATTTTGAGTCCCTTAGGTCGAGCGAGGTGGCAACCGCACAGCCGTTTAGATACACTGGAAAGGTGCTCGTGACGATATGTCGCCTAGGAGAGCTCAGGAAATGAGGCTCAATAAGTGAAAAACACACTGGAGCAGCTCAAGTGTACGAACGATGCCAAAAAATGACAGTACTGTGAAACTAACAGCGATATTACTATCGAGCTGCGATAAACAAACGCGAACCCGTGGATGAAAAAAAAAATACAAATGGGGCTTCCGACGTACACAACAAGAATATATTTGTACTACAGCAATTCAGGTATGCACCAGGGTTTATAAATTATGCATTCATGGTAAAAGGGTGAAAGAATATGCACTAAATGTGATATACTGCAATACTTGTAAAATAATGGGATATATATTTCATCAAAATAGGTCAAGAGTGACGCTAAATGAACAATAGGAGTTAGACTCATCCGTCAACAAACCGGATAACCTGAAGGGTGGAAGGCCTGTCTTAAGCGCGACAAAACACTTGGATGCGAGAGTTTACCAAGCAATCGTAAATGCTTTTTAACATATATTGTAATACTGAAGTCGATACATGATATTAAACATAAGCAAACTATGGTCCTCCTTTCAGGGAGGAAGAAGCTATAGGGCGTGAACAAGTGGATGCTACAATATGGAATATCACCCAATTCATGCCTATAAATTTGTCTTGCGATAATCGCATATCCGCTCACTATTTCCCACTATGCGAATTATCTGGCTTAGTGTTATAACGCTTATAACGCTTATAACGCTTATAACGCTTATAACGCTTATAACGCTTATAACGCTTATAACGCTTATAACGCTTATAACGCTTATAACGCTTATAACGCTTATAACGCTTATAACGCTTATAACGCTTATAACGCTTATAACGCTTATAACGCTTATAACGCTTATAACGCGTATAACGCGTATAACGCGTATAACGCGTATAACGCGTAGAACGCGTAGAACGCGTATAACGCGTATAACGCTAATAACGTTGATAACGCTAATAACGCTAATAACGCTAATAACGCTTGTAACGCTTTGAACCGCAAGTTCGAGCGAAGCGAGACTGTGTGTTGTCGTCAGGTAGGAAAGGCGTATAGCTCTGACGTATATTGTCAAACGATGCGGTTGACGCAACCGGCACTGAAACTTGAATAACATTGTCGATCGGAAACCTGTGCTGTGCGTGATGTTGAAACGAATGCTCACATACAGTTAGTAAACGTAACTTTATCGAATTATTGAGTTATTGGTCCAGTCAATCCACCTCCCTATTTAAAGTTGACAGTTCTGTATAAATTCCTTCGACTGTATCTTTAAATATTCACCCTGCTTGCCCTCGCTAGTCTATTCTATACTGCCATTTTTGCGAAATAGCCGGAAAAGTAAGTGGATTTTCATTCATTCAGGCATGTAAACATCTCTGTGTAACTTCACTATCCCTTCCTCTATCGTCACTTCACTATCCCTTCCTCTATCATCACTTCACTATTCCTTCATCTATCGTCACTCCACTATCCCTCCCTGTATCATCACTTCAGTCTCCCTTCCTCCATCGTCACTTCACTATCCCTTCCTCTATCATCACTTCACTATCCCTTCCTCTATCGTCACTTCACTATCCCTTTCTCTATTATCATTTCAATATCCCTTCCTCGATCGTCACTTCACTATCCCTTCCTCTATCATCACTTCACTATCTCTCCCTCTATCGTCACTTCACTATCCCTTTCTCTATTATCACTTCAATATCCCTTCCTCGATCGTCACTTCACTATCCCTTCCTCTATCATCACTTCACTATCCCTTCCTCTATCGTCACTTCACTATCCCTTCCTCTATCATCACTCCACTATCCCTTCCTCTATCATCACTTCACTATCCCATCATCTATCATCAGTTCACTATCCCGTACTCTATCGTCAATTTCCTATCCCTTCCTCTATCCTCACTTCACTATCCCTTCCTCTAATGTCATTTCACTATCTTTTCCCCTATCGTCACTTCACTATCCCTTCCTCTATCGTCACTTCACTATCCCTTTCTCTATTATCACTTCAATATCCCTTCCTCTATCATCACTTCACTATCCCTTTCTCTATTATCACTTCAATATCCCTTCCTCGATCGTCACTTCACTATCCCTTCCTCTATCGTCACTTCACTATCCCTTCCGCTATCATCACTTCACTATCCCTCCCTCTATCATCACTTCACTATCCCTTCCTCTATCGTCACTTCACTATCCCTTCCTCTATCGTCACTTCACTATCCCTTCCTCTATCGATTATCATAACTTCTTTAGAGGTGGGACTTCAGAAAAAGGCCTGTGGTAATATGGGCAATATTTATTGATGACTGGTGGACGGTGGGGCAATATTGGGGAAGCATTGCCCGCGAATGTGTTGAAACGGTTATTGTGAGATAGGCCTATTTTCTAACCACATGGGTATTTACCTGATTTGTTTGGTAATAACCTAGCAATTTATCGTGATCGGTCGTGAGCGGGTAATATATTTTTAGAAAACACTCCACGGAGATTACACCGAATATTCAACTTACTATTTGTTATTATATTGGAAAACGACAGGTTGAAGAATCTTAAAAAATAACATAATACAGGTAAGATTTACCTGGTCTGTCTCCACGGATATTTTTCCGAAAACAATATGAATATATTCACCTTCACATCTCAGGAATCAATTGATATTGTTACGGGACAATAACTATTCACATTTGTTCATTTTGTTATGACAATTGACAACGTCAAATTGAACTGTTTATTTCTTGGTAAATCAGGAGAATAAGTTACGTCAACTATCGTCGAATTAATCATGACAGTAAACTGTTTACATTGGTACAGAAATCATCATTACAAATGTTAGTTCTCTGCTTGAAGGCTACAAAAACAAACAGTGCAGCGGTAGCGATGATAATGTGACACAGTGGGAGGGGTCTGTAATCATGAGAGAATACCCATTGAAATCTTGCCACTTTAAATAATGGGTATGGTATGGTGTTGGTTATCATATTGTCACTACATTTTTGAGTGCGTCTTTATATCGCTTTCTTCGTTTGAAATATTGATTTAAATTGCCATGGTGTTAATCAAATCACCCATATAGATCCTAAGTGGTTATAAGTTTGGCATTTATTTGGATTGCCAGTGTATTATCACACGAATGTCGTGCGCTCTTTCTGTTTGCAGTTCTTCATCCCCTCATCTAGAATATAAATAAAACACGACTGTAATGAAATTTTGAACTTATATTTCCCACTTGATCAGAATTTAGTATTTATATTAATGTAATCTATTATTTCCTCCTAGAACTACAACTAGTAGAGTTCTACAACAATAGCCGTTGTCAGATAGGATGTTTTGGCTGATGTTGCTGGAAACTAATTACAGATACCTTCAAGTTATTTGGAACCTGATTCTATTCTACGGCATTAAGTGTAGTGAGCAAGATCGCATGACCGTCCAAAGAGATCTTGATAAGCTAATTGACTGCTCTGATAAGAGGTAAATAAATTTTAATATTGAAAAAGCCACTCTATGCACATTGGATCACATGAACAAAATTCTGCTTACATGACGGCAAGCCTGCCTATGACTGAAGTCGACCAATGAAGAGACCTTGGAATATTAATCTCCAAAGATCTCAAGGGGAAAACCCAAGTGGAAGCAGCTACAAGATATGCAATAGAGTCCTTGGCTTAAAATTCATCACATAGTTCACTGGTCAGTAATCTAATGAAATTTGCAGTACAATTTTGGTCCCTTCACCTAAGAACAGGATATTAACAAAATGGAACGTGTTCAACAGAGATCACCAAAAGTAATTCCGGAACTCAGAAATAAGACATCCGTGAAGACTCGGTGTACTTAAATTGATATCACTTGGGAGAAGACGACTTAGAGGCCAACCAATAGAAACATTAAAAAACCTGAATGGGTATACTAAAGCTTGCCCTAAGGGCCTCTTTAACCGAGATTGTAACTCAAGGAACAGAAATAATTGAGTAAAACTGCAGCTAAAACCATTCCGAACATTAGTGGCTGAGAACTTCTTTGCAATAGAGATACCAACATTTTGGAACCGACTACCACATGATGTGGTTAACAGTAATAACGTAAACACACTTAAAAACCGCCTCGACTGACACTGGGAGACTAATTCATCCCCTAACTAAGAAGAGGTGACGTTAGGACTATTGCCGCCAGGGTGGCAACACCCTCTGTTGGAGCCTTCAGCATCTGGCAGCCCATGAACGATGGACGCCTAATCTCGGTTGGGCTAGTTGTACTACAAATTCAAACCTGAAGTACTGCTAGAATGGACTCTTCAGCCCGTCCTAGGATTACTACTACTACTACGCGTAATAACTCCTAAAATTGTAGCAGTGCTATCAAAGTTTAATGAGCTTGTTGGAGCCTCAAAGCCACCACCGTAATAATTATAGTGGCGGTTGGTACCAAGATGATGGGCGCTCGTTTCAATTTGAAGGTTGCTATAAACATCACCGAGAAATTTGCCCAGGATTTGTTGAAATATTTGGCATAGCTTGCAACCCCTTACATGGTAGTATTCAAGAAAGATATCAGAAGTTAAATGGATAAAGAAAATACGTTGCAAGTTGTATATAAACGCTTTTGTCATGAACGAGATTGTAGAAATACTTGATTGCAGTGTTAGTCGTTACTGCTCTGGATTGTAATTGCAGGGCCCGACAGCCTTGAAAGTGGGCACAAGTCAAGATGTATCCCGATATCTACAGTTGAAAATTATTAATTGACAATGAACTTGAATCCGATATGCTTAATTTATTTAGTAATTGGGTATTTGGTTCACAGGGTGAATCAAATTCAAATAATTTGTAATTAAATTTCTGATTTCCATATTAATATAGTAGGCCATGTATTCAAATGAGTAAATAAATCAGTTGAAGTTGCGTGATAATCCTCAAAATTGAATACGTCTAAGCGCACTTCTACAGAGCTCGACCAATTTGCTGGGTATACATATGATTGTTCTAAAGTAAAATACATTTCACGCATAAGATATATATACGGGTATATAATTAAATA
>SDVV010029852.1:0-11755 GCA_016164225.1 Gammarus roeselii | reverse complement strand
CCCATAATACGGGGTGAGAGGAGACTGGCTTCCATAATACGGGGTGAGAGGAGACTGGCTCCCATAATACGGGGTGAGAGGAGACTGGCTTCCATAATCCGGGGTGAGAGGAGACTGGATCCCATAATACGGGTGAGAGGAGACTGGCTTCCATAATACGGGGTGAGAGGAGACTGGCTTCCATAATACGGAGTGAGAGAAGACTGGCTTCCATAATACGGGGTGAGAGGAGACTGGCTCCCATAATACGGGGTGAGAGGAGACTGGCTTCCATATTACGGGGTGAGAGGAGACTGGTACAACGAGTTTTTTTTCACTTATTATTGCGTCACGCACGAAAAACTATTTTCTGTTATATTTACAGTAAACTTGAAACTGAAAGAAATAACAGATAAATCTAGCTGCACGTGTTTCCCCAGTTTCACGGCACGAATGTGATCCTGCAAAGGTAAACATTCAACGATGGTGTTTAGGACGTCGGTAAATTTGTTCTTTCACTGTAAGTCACGTTGCTTAATGAAAGATTTCAATATTCTTCCCTAATTTTTACTTTGTCATTAACGTAATAATGTTCATTAATTTCATATGTGGCGGATCTTATCTCCATTCGCCAATAAGGGGTTGTGGACCGCAGCTTTCGCCGCGAACAACTTTTGACTTGGACTCAGAATATTTAAGAAAATTAATATAGACTATACATTTACGGAGCGATCGAACATCTTCATAGTATGTAAAGTCAAATCAAGCGTCAACGCGTCATTGTTTTTTCTCCAAGTGCAACAACTCTATTGGCAAACACGTTAGTATAACACACCAGGCCATGCACTTGCTTCGAGACAAATTACAATGACACACGAGGCCATGCATCTGTTTTGAGACACACTACAATGACACACGAGACCATGCACCTGTTTTGAGACACACTACAACGACACACGAGGCCATGCACCTGTTTTGAGACACACTACAATGACACGCGAGACCATGCATCTGTTTTGAGACACACTACAATGACACACGAGACCATGCACCTGTTTTGAGACACACTACAATGACACACGAGGCCATGCACCTGTTTTGAGACACACTACAATGACACACGAGACCATGCACCTGTTTTGAGACACACTACAATGACACACCAGACCATGCACCTGTTTTGAGACACACTACAATGACACACGAGGCCATGCACCTGTTTTGAGACACACTACAATGACACACGAGGCCATGCACCTGTTTTGAGACACACTACAGTGACACACCAGACCATGCACGTGTTTTGAGACACACTTCAATAACACGCGAGACCATGCACCTGTTTTGAGACACACTACAATGACACACGAGACCATGCACCTGTTTTGAGACACACTACAATGACACACGAGACCATGCACCAGTTTTGAGACACACTACAATGACACACGAGACCATGCACCAGTTTTGAGACACACTACAATGACATACGAGGCCATGCACCTGTTTTGAGACACACTACAATGACACGCGAGACCATGCACCAGTTTTGAGACACACTACAATAACACACGAGACCATGCACCTGTTTTGAGACACACTTCAATGACACGCGAGACACACTACAATGACACACGAGACCATGACCCTGTTTCGAGACACACTACAATGACACACGAGACCATGCACCTGTATTGAGACACACTACAATGACACACGAGACCATGCACCAGTTTTGAGACACACTACAATGACACACGAGACCATGCACCAGTTTTGAGACCCACTACAATGACACACCAGGCCATGCACCTGTTTTGAGACACACTACAATGACACACGAGACCATGCACCTGTTTTGAGACACACTTCAATGACACGCGAGACCATGCACCTGTTTTGAGACACACTACAATGACACACGAGACCATGCACCTGTTTTGAGACACACTACAATGACACGCGAGACCATGCACCAGTTTTGAGACACACTACAATGACACGCGAGACACACAACAATGACACACGAGACCATGCACCTGTTTCGAGACACACTACAATGATACACGAGACCATGCACCTGTTTTGAGACACACTACAATGACACACTAGGCCATGCACTTGTTTCGAGACAGCCCACACCAAAAACCGAACTATTTGGGATAAAGGGATTGGTAGTCTTGCATTAATGACGCTGACTTTTTAACATGCTCTTCTATACTTCATACGTATTTATTGGATGGATTATAATCCAAGAGAATATTGACGGCGCAAGCAGGAAACTTCATTCATTATCATTAGAGGACAAGTGTGAGAAAAGGGAGATACCTAAACTGTTTCTTTTCAAACGGGAGTCAGATGAGACAGGGTGTCAATTCGTAAATAACTGTACCATTACCCACAAAAAAGCCAACCAGTCAATATAATCTACCTCTGAAATCTGATAGGTTTTCCAGATGTTTATAATTTATACAGATACAGATACCAGGCCAAATCCCCCGAAAGAGCACCTCGCTTTCGGCGCTGACTGATCTTGCCAGGACATCCCGCAACACACACTTCGAGCTAGGAGTGAGGTCCGAGATCAGTGTCAGCAACATGACCCGACAGTTAACTTGTTTCCTCTGCTGCGTCATGGTAACCGGACCCCCCACTCCCCGGCCCCTCCACAGCCATCCCGTTTCTCAACGAGACGCCAAGGGCGGGAAAGCACTTCAGGGCAGCTTCAAAATTCATTCAATCACGCCAATCCATTGCACGCTCTCTCCCTGCCTCCACATGTATGTCTCTCCTTCCAAACACCTGCTTCACGTCTTCTATCTACCCAAACTTCGGTCCACTTCTAGGCCTACGTCTCCTCACCAATGATTTCCTCCCCCTTTTCACCATTCACCCATCATCAATCCTCTCCATGTGTCCAATCATCTCGGAACAGGTGAATCTCCTCTCTGTCCTCAAACTTTCTCACTATTCCCGCGCTAATTCGAACAGCGTAGTTAGTGAACTTGCCTCTCAGCGTCACTCCAGTCATGCTCCTCAAACATTTCATCTTGAAAACATTAAATTTTCTTATCTTCTGCTCTCGCCTCCCAATTACTCCCTTTTTGCCTCCAAACCCGACGTCTTACAGCTCATTACATTTATCAGTGCACACAACACTTTACACCCTGACTTCGCTCGTGACTTCTCCTCAGTTTCCACTAATTCAGTCTTCCCCAAATTAGAGTCCGGTACCCAAAACATTCAACTTCCTCAAACACCTCCCCATTCAAGAGAACACTAATACCGGTCGCATCAACATTCCTCGTACATCGCATTGCTTTAATTTTACCCACGTTAACTCGCAGCGTCCTCTCACCCACTCTACCAAAATCTTACTGTCCTACATAACTTCTCCTTCAAATCTGTCACCAGTGCGTATCATCCACGAACAGTAGCTGACTCAACTGCCAACTCCGACCATTTGCTCCCAACAAAACTAAACCTAGATCAGTGCACTCGCGTTCACCTCCCTGACTACTCCATCCACGTAGATTGAGAGCCAGGGAGACATAACGCAATCTAGTCTCAGTCGCATTTTCACTGTAAACTAAGTACTCACCTCGCTCCACAGTCTGACTAATGCTCAACTACCAAGATAGAAAGATTGAGCCACCTTCAATAAATTTTCACCCACTCCTTCCAAACGAAACCCCCTTCAGAGCGCTTCCCTGTTGATCCTATCTTAGGCCTTTAACAGATGCATGCAATCTCGGAGCACATCCTTCTCTTTGCGAGGTACTTCTCACAGACTGGTCTCACTGCAAAAATCTGATCGGCGCCCTCTGTTCCTTGAGAATGGCACCATCCGTACTGTCTCTAATCCTCACGATTAGCACCCTCACGTACAACTTACCGACAACACCAAACAAACTGGTACCTCTCGAGTGGTAGCAACCATTTATATCTCCTTTGCCTCAAAAAGCGGAACAATGCAAGCACTGTGTCACTAAATTGGCCCCACATAGAACACAAGACACAGAGACTCAGTAGCATCACCAGTCATTCAACTATCACTACGCCACTCCTCTTCAAACACTCAGTCCCTACGTTGTCTAAGCCAGGGTCGTTCCTTGCCTTCGTCACTTGTTTCTTAATAATATCCGCAACCAGTTTCTCTCCCAAAACCGGCATTCGTGCACCACCGCCTACAGCAACAATGTTAGCCTCTCTGACTTCCTCTACTTTCAACAACTCATTAATATACTCTGAGCACCTCTTCCGCATATCACACCTCAACACCAGCAACCAGTGGTTTCCATCTTTCACCGCTTCCTCCTTCCCGGTCTCCCTTTTCTCACCCTCTTCAACTCTTTTCAGAACATCTTCCTCTTCTCCTCAAAATTTTGGCTCAGCGTCCTGCCCTACCTGGGATCAGCGTCCCTTTTAGCTCTCCTCACCTCCCGCTTCACACTTTCCACTGCTCTCTATAGATGTTATAAGCTATCACCGACCTCCCTCGCAACCACTCCTCAAAGGCTTTTAACTTCTGTGCCACAGCCAGTTTGACCTCATCGTTCCATCCTTAATTCTACACCCGTTAACATAGCGCACACCACACACAGTGTTTGCACGTTTTAACAGCGCATTTCTGAACGTCTACTATTCTTCCTTAACATTTGGCAGACCTTGCCGAGTCACGCTGTCATATTCCTTCTTCAACGCCTGCTAGATTTCCGCAGATCTGCTTTCCACATTTTACTCACTCACCTTCACTACCGCACTTCCGCCTCCCACTCTTTGACTCCCCTTCCATCTCTGCTCTATTTTTAAGCTCCCTTCCACCAGTAGATGTTCAGACATCCCTCCACCCCCCGCTGTCAACACCAAATCCATCCGCTTTCTCACCACCCGTGCATCATGAGCCATCTTTACCCATATTTACTTGTGAATATCTCGCTTCTTGAACAAGCTTTTTTCAACCTCCAGCTTCTTCTCCATGCACAGTCTGTCAAGGACTCTCCATTGTTGTTGTTGTTGTTGCTCAACCCCAACTCCCCTTGCAATGGAGGAGCCACGGCCAGCGCAAAACCCGAGGCCTGGGAACGTACCTACGTGGGTGTGTGTTGGGAGTGCTACAGTTGGTGACAGGCCCTATATTATTTCTGCACCCCTGAGGTAGTTGATGCTGTCGCGCGGGCGCTCCCATAGATAACACACTGACGTGATTTTATGTTGGAGCCTGCCAAGTGCAGTGGTTGGGCACGACGTCATGACGTGCTAGATCGTATCGGGTGAACCATAGCACCGCAAGCAGAAATCGGAAGGAACATTTCCCAGTCTATGCGGGTATGACTGTAGGTCCGTGTGGTGCCCGCACCACAGCCTCGACACGTGGACCCTGTCACCCCTGGGCAGCCCCAACACTTCCACGTTCACGAAAGGCGGATGGCTCTGCTAGATCGTGTTGACTCTGTGTTCATCTAATGCAAGAGCTGTGACGTTTGTGAATCTGTTTGTGCAAAGATGTGTTATCTGTAGGTTCAGGAATGGTCGCATAAAAGGAATTGAAGTGTGTTGCCGGTATTTTATGTAGGTGTCGGTTGGTTGGACGAGGGTCAAGTAGGTTGTGGCAGGGGTGTGCCATGTCTGAGATCTTTTTGAAGAATTGGGCCCCTCTCATATCAAGATGATGATTTAGAGGGAGGACCTGTGGGTGAAAGGTCCGAGGACCAAGCGGTGTTAGCATAGGAGATAACGGGCCTGATGATTTTTTTGTTTAGTGTTGTAATTGATTCCTGGGAGTGACCGTAGGAGGTTGTAGTGAGTACCCGAGACACGTTCAGTCTGGGTCTGGTTGTAGTGCCAATGTTGGCTATGTGAGATTCCCCGTGTAGTTACTCCAAGGATGGTTCTATGGGGCTGTGGGGAATGGGGGTGTTTTTGAGTGTGACATGGGGGTGGATGCGGTGTTCACTGTTATCCGGAGTCAACAGTGTGAGAAGACTTGCTTGCGGACATCTTTATTCTGTTGTCCAGATGCCAAACTTCAAGGGAATTCAGATACTGCTGTAAGTGTGCAGCTGTGGTCTCGTGCTTGTGGTGTTGTGTAATTATTGTGAGATCGTCCGCGTATGAGCTGATGTGGGGGTTGGGTTCTGTTGGAATGGGCAGGTCGTGCATAAAGGCATTGACAAGGGAAGTGGGTAGCACGGATCCCTGTGGGACACCATTGTGGAAGTTGCGAGTTCGCGAAGGCTTGCTGTTGTAGACAGTGTTTGCATGTCTACCGGAGAGGAAATTAGCAAGCCACTTCTTATAATTTGGATGGATGTGGCTGTTGAGTATTTTGTTTATGAGGACGTGTCGTGGAATTGTGTCGAAGGCCTTACTAATGTTGATAGCGCATGCCAGGGTTCGTTTTCTGGCTTCTTTTCGTTCAGGCCTTCGTGGATGGTCTGGGTGAGGTTGGTGAAGGGCGTGGTGGCGGAGTGTTGAGCCCTAGACTGTGTTGCTTAGGGGAGAGTGGGTCTGCATAAGGCTGGATCTGTAGGAACTTTGTTGGGTTTCAGGATGGGGAGGATTTTAGCTTGTTTCCAGATGTTGGATATTGTATTGTGTAGTACGGAAAAGTTGAAGATGTCTGTGAGGGCCGCTATGGCGTGTGGCCCTAGATGTTTAAGGTGAGTGTATGATTTGCCGTCTGAGCCGCTGCTAAGAAATTTTTGATCTGGCGGATGGTGGCTATTGTCATGACTGGTGTGAAGGGAATTTCCATGTTTGGATCAATCTGCAATCTGTGTTGCTGTTTGAGTATCCTCCTGTTGTCTGGGTGGTGTGGTAGGTGGCAAGTGTTTGCAAAGTGTCTGCTGAGTATCTCTGCTTGTTGTTGGTCTGGTGGTATGGTGTGGGTGTTGGGTAGAAGGATTGTTTCATGTGTGTCTATGTGGTTCGTGTTTGTGTTGTTGAAGCTTCTAATGAGTTTCCATAATTTGGATGGTGAGGTTCGGAAGTTAGTGTTTGCAAGCACGTCCCGCCATAGTTTCGTCTGTTGTTCACGGATATCTGCATCAATTTCTGCGTTGAAGATTTGAATCTGAGTGATTCGGTCCTTGGTGGAGGGTAAATTTCGGAGGTGGTTTCGCTGTCTGCTCTCTTGTAGTCACGAAAAGTGTGAGGGGGCTTGTTGTGGATTGGGGATCGAAGTTGGTAGTTAATAGCTATTGGGAGGTGGTCGGATGACATATCCTGGTGGACCGCTCATTGCCAATTTAGCGCGAGGTTGGGGAGCAGAATGAGACGTCTGGAGAAGTCGGTTGTGTGTTGGGATTGAGCGGCTTGCGAGTGGGTGTGTCTGCGTTGTTGTTATTGTTGTTATTGCTTAGCTCCGGTTTCCACCTGCGGTACTGGAAACCGCGCTAGCGCACCGCCCAAAATCCTCGATACCCACCGACACGCTCGTGTTGAGACAAGGGGAGGTGGAAGATGAGAAAATGGTGCACCGGCTTAGTGGTGGGGTAGAGTGCTTTTGTTGCCATCTAAATTAACTGTGTGGGTTGTGTGGCAGTTAGCAAATGGCCACCCGCGCAATTTAATTTTAAATCTGGACACCAGAACATGAAAACTTAAAGCGAGTTCACGTCTCTCAGCCACACTGCAACGCATCAACCAGACGCGTGCAGGAATAACCTCATTCGGAGCAGGGATGTTCGCAGGAGAGAATTGATTTGGATTGTTCAGTTGTCCATGAAAAACAATGCAGTTTATATGTCGTGGCTCTGGTGTCTTGAAAGTGTCGGTGGGCCTGAGGGCTGAGCAGCGCACTGGCTGCGTCCACGTCAACACCGCAGAGACGGCGCACAAGGAGCAATCCTCACCGGCGAGGACCTGAAACAGGGTGGATTTAGGGGTTTTCGCTGGGCCGGATCCCCAGATGCCGCCATCGCAGGCAAGACATCTTGATGGAGTTGGTCCGCTTGACTCGTGTAGGCTCCCTCGTGGCCGTTGTGCGTTGTTTAGTGTGAGTGTATCCAGCAGATCAACGAGAACACTGCCCCTCCGGTCACCTCTCTGCAAGGCAAACCAGGAGAGGTCGTGGGCGTTGAAACCACCTAGGGCGAAGGTGTTAGTGGTTGTGTTAAAGTAATCTAGGTGGGGCGTATAGTGAGGTGGACATAAACTGGATGGAGGGATATTTATGTCTAATATATTGTATTGTTTTTTGTGAATTTGTATGTGTATTGTTCGATTGTATAGGCGGTTGTGTTGGTGAAGTGGAGATTTTTCTATACTAGTGTAATGAGTCCATCACCACTGTGGTGGCGGACGGTCGTGGCGGAGTGTTGTGTATCTAGGAAACTTTGGTGTTTTGGAGTGTTGTTTAAGTTTTGTTTCCTGGAGTAGGGCGATGTGGATGTGATATTTATGTAAGAAGTGTTTTAGTTTGACTTGTTTTCCACCAATGCCGTTTGTGTTCATTTGTAATATATTTAGGTGTTTTGCTTTGGGTTGGTGTAGCTGTGGTGTAGCAGGTGTTGGTGGTGAGGCCATGGGGTGTGGAGGTGGGGCCTGAGACGGGGCGGGTGCGGGTCGTGAAATCCGGGGCAGAACAGATGATGCTCCAGGCAGAGGAGCCGCCGTCAGTGAGGCCGACGGACGCACATGAGAGGAGCCCCCTCAGAAGAGGAGGGGCGTCGGGTGTTGGTACGGGGGAATGGTGTTATTGTTGATATCTGTATTGATGTTATGGGTTGGGTGGCAGTTAATGCATTGCCACCCGCGTGGTATGTTTCTATTGTTGTGGACGCCAGAGCATGTTTTTGTGTAGTGTGTCCATGTCCACATCTGCACTGGATCGCCCCAGTGCGGAGTATGTAAGGACACCCGCAAGTAAGACATGGGTATGCATTGGGACCAGGGTTGGGTTCAATGTCACTGGCTTGGAGAAGTAGGAGGGAAAGGAACGCCGGTAGTTGTTCACTTCCCCCTAAGGAAAACCCGCGTGATTGTTCTGGCTCTGGTGTCTGGTGTTTGTTGGCGGGCCAAGGGCCCGGGCAGCGCACAGGCCGGGTCCACGCCGACGCCATCGACGGTGACCTAAACAGGGGGGTTGAGGGTTTTTCGCAAAGCGGCGTCCAGCCCGGGACGCTGACTCCGTCCAGGGCGTCCGATGCTCCGACACCGCCGCCGCGATCAGGCCACCTCGCGATGGCCGACCCGACGCCCGTAGGCTCCCTCTTAGACGGCAGTACTCTCCATTGTCCTTTCTACCGGAAACAACATACCTCCCTACCGCATTCTTCACCACTATGACTCAAACTCTCACATATAGGTCACCCAAAACAACCACATTGTATTCACCTCCTAACTCTCAATACACTTAAGCATGTCATTCCAAAGTTTCTCCCGCGTCTTTTCGCTCCTCTCGCTACCAGGTCCGCATGCACTTACAAATGCCCATCTTTCAATACCAAACTCTGTTTGTACCCACATCAATCTAGAGGACATCTCCTTCCACTCGATGACGCTACCAGTCAACCGATAACTGAAAATCAACATAAGACCTTCTAGTGCCCAACCTTCCTCCTCTCCCGACTTCCTTTCCCTCTCCCCGTCAAACTTACATTCGCCCCTACCTTTCAACGTCATCTCACTCAGTGCTAACACATCGAACTTCCTCCTCGCAAACATCTTACCAATCTCACTTCCCTCTGCTTCACTCCTACAACTACTACGTACATTCAGCGACCCTGACAACAGGGTTCGGAGAGGTGTGAGCCTCACCTCCCCCTTCTCGCCTTGCCGTCTTTGAGGGAGAAATTTACGGGGGATGGGATCCCTAGCCCTCTTGCTCCGCCAATATTAGCCACCTCTTACAACATGTAAGGGGTTACGGTAGCGGCAAGCCTAATCTCTCGTCACAGCGCGATTTGAAAAATGTAATTCCGCAAATACAATGATAAATTTGGGAACATGAAAAAAATCTATATAAAAGATAGTTGATCCATCATCTATTTTAACTGTTCAAACATACCATGAAGAATGATGACGTAGCGCCGTGATGGCAAACGATACCATCAACAATTGCCGTTAGTTACTGAGATGTCATTTGCCGCAACATTAATGACATTAAAAACGAATATTATCCGACTCCGTTGGAAGACTGTCAAGCGCATTTCAAAATGTCCCAGAACATACTGCATCTAATTGATCACTACAACTTTAATTGACCATGTTATGCCGTCTCTAGTTCTTGAATTCACAGATCACCAAGTAAAAATACCGCACCCTCTTCTAAGGAAGAAGCCCCAAATTGAATTCTCCCTAAAGTAATTTCTTGATGACACACGGAGCGGAACTTGGCAAATTAACAATTTAATAAAAGCAGCAAAGTACAAATCAGTATTCCGGGACGTAAACTAAATTACCGTGAGTTACGCAACGGCAGCCCTCTGGAGAGCAGCTGAGACGGTATTCTATTTGGACTGTTGAGTCTTTACCTCAAATAGTGTACTTGATAAAGAAGTTGATGTGTTATATTTATGAATTGAAACCCCATTGCTGGACTATGGAAACAAATGATTTAATAATTATATATTTAAAAGGCTTTATAAAGCGTTGGAGTCTGGCATCGAATGTCAAAACAGCAACTAGTGCTGCTTCGGGCAACGATAAATTGTCGTACTTCTCTGGGTTTAGGTCGCAAACTCGCGCCACACGTAACAAAGTAAGGAAATTTGGCAACTGATCGAACGAACGGCAGTGTACATAAAATACACAACACCACAACACCACAACACCACAACACCACAACACCACAACACCACAACACCACAACACCACAACACCACAACACCACAACACCACAACACCACAACACCACTTTTCAAACTTGAAACAGCAACTCATGCATACCAAAACTGAGTCTTTCAGTGCAAAAACGATTCGGCCAAAGCCTCTCAAAACGCAATAAGGGTCAGAAGTGAGTTCCGAGATCAGTGTCAGCAGCAGGGCCCGACGACTCCCTGGTTTACTCCTTCAGCGCCATCATCACCGACCCTCCTCACGTCAATCCCGTTACTCAACGAGGCGCCAAGGCCGAGAAAGCGAGTCTGGAGCATGTGAAGAATCGTCCATTTAAAAGCATTCTCTACGGTTGCCATCCACAGCACATCCTCCCGCAACTTTCTCACTGATGTCGGTCTTCCTATAGGACTACGCCTAGTCAACTATTTCATCCCACCCTCTGCCGCTCTCCCCTTCCACGTCTATCCCCCGTTAAGCGCAGTTGGGACAACTAACCATCATACAATCCTCTCTTAGCTTACATACCCACCAAACACGACGAACTGTCGTGCTAAGTCATTCACGTCCGGCACCTTAGTGAACAGCTCATGTGATGTAACATTACACTTAGTGAACAGCTCATGCGATGAAACATTACACTAAGTGAACAGCTCATGTGATGCTACGTCGTCATATGGATGTCTCTGCTTAGCCGAATGCTTTGCTTTCTTTTGTGAATGCAGGCGCCGCAATTCTCCTTTCCAGTACTTGGGCTGATAGGCTGTTGTTCGCCTGTTTTTGCGCGGAATATGCTCATGTTCGATATTTTTAAGCGCAGTCAAGAAATAGTCAAGCGATTGATTGACATCTTGTCCGAGGGTTATATTTGCTGACGTTATTGACTCTCTTAAGCCATCAAAATTAGCCAATCTGAAGTTAGGGACTTTTTTGCAGTTTGTTGATGTTTTCAACTCGAGCTCTATCAAAAAACGGATACAGTTGTGGTCACTAG
>SDVV010029851.1:0-11755 GCA_016164225.1 Gammarus roeselii | reverse complement strand
CATATATATACTGTGATACACGCACGAAGGCTGAGATGATCTATAGACATGATGCAAGCGAAGGAGAAAGCACGCGGAAGAATGATGTATACGTGTGTGGATAAAGATGGAATGATTGACATCACCAGCGACCATAATGTACTGGTCATAAATTGTGGGTGTCTCCGTCTGGAGAAGAAGAGCAACAAAGTGAAGCAAAAACGCTAGTGGGAAACTGAGAGATGCAAAGTGGGAAGAGGCTTAGAAAATAATAAGATGTGTTATATGCTTTTGTTGATGTTGGTAAAATAAGGTAAAGGTGCAAAGATTCAAACGTTTACAAGTTGTTTTATAATATTATTTTGAATTAAGAACATAGTAACATGTCAACAGGTTAATTCTCAAAAGAGCATGATTATTGATTTGGATATTAACAGACACAACAGAACAAAAGTGTTATCTGTGTTTATTTGATCAGGCTGATTAGGACTTACGGGGTTAAGTTTTAGGTTCTTTTAGCTCGGATTGCTATCGCTATTCAGACAAGGTGGACAAGTTGGAGAGAGGGTGAGGGCTGTCCCTGACTGCTAGACGCAGATTCCGGATAGAGACACGGAGACGATGAGGTGGAGTAGTCTGGCCTAGCCTCAAGTTTAGTCTGAAAGCTCAGCAACATGCAGAGCTTATGTACTGGGAGAAATAGGCCAGAACACCTTGGGGAGTTTTGGAAAGCCAGGCGGCTGTGCCTATCCTGGGATCCGATCCAGGAAGGGACCGTTCTCTGGAGGTCACGGGCCACGGACATGTGGCGACCAGACCGGGCAGACACACTATATTAGAAGTTTAGCGTCTGTCCGCGCAATTACATTTGATACTTTAGTACCTAAGGTGACAGTTTGGATTGTAGGAGGAAGGCTGCAGACACAGGCTATCTGCGGTCAGTTCCTTGTTAGGCAGTCAGTCTCTAAGATACTATCAAGTTTATGGCGGTGCGGGCCGAAATACATTAAATCAAAATACATTGAATAGGAATACGACATGGGGGCTTGGCAGTATGTTGGGGCCGAATAAACATAAGGTGAAACTATACTAACACACTGTTCATTTAACACCACTCCCTCTATCCCTAATTGATATGACTATATTAATTAAGTCTACGAGTACAAAGTTGCTGCCAAAGGATCTAAAGTATACAAGCGAAAGAGAATATGAATATGGGCACAAGACGTGCTTCTTGGACCTCCGCCAAGCCAGGTAGTGTAGTCGTCCTTTGTGGAGACAGCAGCTGTGTTTTCGTTGACGTGGGTAGGTAGAAAACGGGCGCTTGGTATTTTGGGCCAACTGCAGGCAGGGCTCTGTTGGTCCACTTGTGGGCGAAGTTTGGTTCGTCGAAGCTCGGGACGAAGGTACTCCCGTACGCGAGATGCAAGAAAAATACACCATAATTAATCACTAAATACATGTAATAGTTAGTTGCAAATGTATTGTGATTTTGGGTTATCCCAGTGCGTTCCTTGTTAAATACTGAATTAAAGTATCTGTAGAATGAGAAATCAATTTAATAGTGCAAATGCCATTCAACAAATGCCTGGGAGGGGGGGTGTACGCAAACTCTAACTTAGTTATTCAAGTGTATCTCTGCAGGACAGGATACATTTCAGGAACAGGGGCTGATGGAGGATACGTTTGTCTATCCGTGTTGGTACCTGCATCAACATCATATGTTTTATGAAAGTCTAACGGTGAGTTGTGGAGTATGTTTTTAAGTTGGTGTGCCTCATGTTTGGCTACATCTCGTATATGGTCACATTTTGCTCGTAAGCTTTCTCTGAAATCTCGTATTCCTTCCCTATTTGGGAATAGATTCTTTTTATTCCGTAGGCTATCCTTGACACCGTGAAATCTTTCCTGCAAAGCGTCCACAGTGGACTCTCGTGACACGGTGGCTGTTTTTTTTCGATATATCCATTTGATGAACAGAAAGGGAATGCATAGGGAATTTATGACCACAACTATGGTTATAATCGTCTGGGCATATATAGAGTAGGTGGCGATCTGTTCTAGCTGTAACCCTTGATAATTGAAGTCGATGATAAAGGGTTCATCTCAGTTTGTTTTGTTAATCAATTCACGAAGACTTGAGTGAACTACACAGGATTTGTTCACGTTGATGATAAGAAGATTAGTGGGTTCGACGATAAAGGCAAAGGAGTTGTTGAGCTCGGGGATTTCAATAGTTACCATCTGTTTGGCGGGCCAAAGTAAATCGTCAGTCTGCACGTCACAAGCTAAAGGAAGTTTATGCCGTTCAACGAGGGTGTATCTTGTCTGGTGGGACGGGCAGTCCAGAGTTACTTTCGTAGATTCTGAAAAGTAGATTAGTCTATGCTGGTCCGTCTCTACCATAAATGTGTCTGTGAATCCCGTTTTGTGGTAGTGGCATAATTGTAACATTGCAGTTATATTCTGTTGAAAAGCTTCCCATTCGCACGAGGATTTCTGATCATGATAGATAGGTTCGACTTCCAAAAGGAGGTGATTTGTTGTTAAGATGGAATACATGTTAGTTTTGTCCGTAATGATGTAGGTATTGTTACTCCTGAGTATTACGTTCCGTAATTCAGGGATGACAAGGGAAGTCGTATCTAGTTTTAGGGGGTGAGCTATAGAGTGAACACATCGTATGACGTTGTATACGTCAGAGGTATGACCATCAAGAATTTATGATGTGACACTTTTGTATTTGTATTTTCAATATCTGCACTATGTGCACGAGTTGATATCGTGATATTTCAAGCGGGAAACCTAACGTTGGGTAAGACTTTTGACTTTCGACCACGATGTTATTCAGGGATTTTAAGTCAATTAGTTCGGGTGTTAAGATACCTTCTTCGAGCAAAGATACGGTAATCTCGCTTGATCTAAAAGTTGTCCGGATGTCCGTCAGGCTTGCTACTAGTTGGTCTAGATTCCACTGAATTGCTTGGTGAATGTCTGCTATCTCTACAGTATCGGCCAGTTTCTCAAGAACCTTCTTGACGGCCTCAAAAGAATCAGTCACGTTTTTGGACAACATGTCGAGTCGCTCGTTAGTCAATTTGATCAATTTGTTATGTTGCTGTAGGTTGCGGTTTAAGGCGTCAATATTTCCCTGATTACTAGTATCAAAAATCTTAGAAACTAAGTAATTTCCCAGGAATTCTAATCCTAATCCAATCACTAGCGGATTTCGGGGTTGTCTGTGTCTTCCTGGCCGTGAAGGCCTAACTTCGGACAGATAGTTTAGCAGGGGTGGAGCATTAATCGGATTAGCAATATTTTGTACACTTATGGGAGCATTAATCGGAGTTGTAATATCTAGTCCACTAATGGGGGCATTAATCGGAGTTGTAATATTTAATCCACTAATGGGGGCATTCGATTGAGTACTGAGGCTAGCATTATCCGTACGCTGAGTCACTCCTGCCTTCTTCAACATAGTACAGATTATTGTAGCTTAGTCACTGAAGGAGTAAATCTTTGTCCACAACTCTGAGCCGCGACCATCACAAAGTAATAAGTCAAACATAGAATAAAGGGCGTTCAGATATTCCATTTCTAACTTCAAAAATGTATAACCGTATCGGTTCACTTGATTGCGGGTTCCTCCAACTAACTTACTGTTTGCTAATAGTTTGGCGATTTGTGAGGCAACGTCCAAATCGGACGAGTGCTTTGTACATGTGACATTGATGAAACCGAGATTTACTCGGGACAGAAGGAACGCACCTGGAATGTGGGCATATCCGGGCCAAGGGATGACAGTGGCAGGCGTACTCGCTGCGGCTGATAGGGGGGGATTCTCCCGGAATGCAGGGCCTGCTTGCGTCAGTGCGATAGGACTCACAGCTCTTATGAGTATGACCCATTCCATGGTGGATATTAGGGTATCTGTAACATATATATTAGGGGTTAATATCTTACATCTTTAACTATCATCGGTACAACAGTGATCATTCTAAATTACATCCAATGACACTTCCTACTTAATTTCCTAAAGGCTACAAGTATTACTAGAACATAGTTGTTAGTAATTTAATTATTCCAAACACACAATAGGAATGGTTACTTAGACTATACAAGGTAAAATGTGCGGGCGGGTTGCAGTAGTTTAGTGCAGGAAGAGATGTGGTAGGGCCGCAGTGCTGCAGTGCAGGAACAGGTGTGCCGGGTGCGTTGGCCTTGTCCTTCTCGCTTGCGCTGGCCGGATACTATGGCAGTTTGCAGTCTCTCCCTGGCTGGATTCGTGCGGGAACCGGTTTGGGCGGCAGAGTGACACTTGATGGAGTAGCGGTCTGCCGACGGGTCAGTGGAGGTTGCGTGGAGCATGGCTTTTGCCGGGTGATTATATAGTCGGGATGGACTACGTATGTTTTCTTAGTGGCAATTTCTTGAAGTTCCCAAGCTTTCTTTTTGCTTTTGGTTGCAGTAAAGGGTCCGCGAACAGGCAAGTCTAGTTTTTGCTTGGAGATCTGTCGAAGGGTAGCGTAGACTCGATCTCCCACTGAGATGCATTTGGTTGTTCTCCCTGCGTTAGTGTATGCAGTGTAGGAAGTCTGGGCGGCAAGATGAGTGTCTCTACAGTGAGTTCGCAATTCTTGCAAGCGTAGCATATGTTGATGTAGTTCATCTTTACTGTACTGTAGCTTAGGAGGCATGAATGTAATAGTTGCTGAATCATAGGCGAACAGGGCGTAGAATGGGGCCTCTCTTATACTACTGTTGTAAGTGTTGTTGATTGCTAGCTGGATTGCTGGGATTAACTTATCCCAGTCGTTAATTGCTAGTTGATTTGTGTAAATTCTTAACAATTTATTTACTTCGCGATTTATGCGTTCAGAGAGTCCTTGTGACGCTAGGTGGTATGGAGCAATTTCCACCTTTTTGGTGTTGTAGTATTTCAGAAAGTCAATTAGTTTATCAGAGGTGTACTCTGGGGCATAATCAGTAATCAAAACACTGCTCGCGCCATAATGGTAATTGACTTGTCTTAGGGCTTCTATTATTAAGTCCGTACCTTGTGTGTTAATGAAAAAAGGATCGTGTATCTAGTTGTGTAATCTCTGATAGTCAGTATGTACTGGTTTCCGTCTTCTGTTATTCTCAGAGGACCAAGGATGTCCGACGATATGGTGTGAAAAAGTCTGATGGGTACGGGATATTTTTCTATGGGAACTGGTTTGGGTACTTTCTTTGCTTGAATGCACAATTCACAATCATCACAGAGTTGGTTTATCAGGTGGCGTTCTTGCGAGTTATAGAAGTTTCTATCAAATATTTGGAGTGTTCGTTCGGGTCCCTTGTGACCAGCAGTTGTGTCGGAATGTATTACTTTGAATGTTTGTGGCAGTAAACTGGTGGGAAGATATGGTACGAGGAATTCATCACTCAGGGTTCCTCTCTTTATTTTCCGTACGATGTATAGTACGCCGTTGATTATCCTACTGTATAACAGGATATTCCTGGAAATAGGCTTTACAGTGTCAGGGTTACTCGAATGGTTCCAGTCGTTTCTTAGCTGTCCAAATAGTTGTCGACACGAGGAATCCTTTCTTTGCGCATTTCGTAGTTCCCTTTCGGTCCATGGAACTTTCTCAGGGATGTAGTCTTGTAGAGCTGCGTTACAGCTCTCTTTTCGGGCGAGGAGATCCTCGTGGAGCTTTGTAGTCAACACGTTAGTGGTGCTAGTGTCAACCGGTAGTCTTGATAGGGCGTCCGCGAATATGTTATCTTTTCCTTCTATGTAATGGAGGTTAATGGCATATTCTTGAATCAATAAGGCCCATCAATGCAAACAATCATCTTTAGTGGGTGTCCTTATAGCACCCAACAACGGTTTATGGTCGGTGTACACGTGTATTGTAAATAAGAGAATATATGCCTGAACTGTTCGAGCGCATATACGAGAGCTAAGGCCTCTTTCTTCGTCGTCGAATAGTTTTTCTGCGCGCTATTTAGGGTTTGAGATATGTATGCTACGGGGTTTAGTTGTCCGTCGTAGGTTTGCATTAGTACGGCGCCTATACTGGAATTTGAGGCGTCAGTGTAGAGATGAAACGGTAAGTTGTAATTCGGGAATTTCACTATCGGGGCTTGAGACAACTTTCCTTTGAGCGTTTCGACCGCATTCGTCTGTGCCTGAGTCCATAAGAACGGAGGGTTTTTTCGTAGAAGTTTGTACAGCGGTTCTGCGATTTCTGCGAATTTGGGGACGAAAATACGGAAATAATTGACGGCTTCAAGAAAAGATTGGGTTTGTTTTTTATTTGTCGGCATTGGCATCCTCTTAATTGCCGCTACTCGCTCATCGGTCATTTTCATGCCTTCTTTGGTCATTTGGTAACCGAGGAATTTTACCTCGTTGGCAAAGAAGTGACATTTTTGAATTTTGAGTTTGATTCCGGCTTCATTCAATTTCTGTAAGACGCTCTCGATCGTTTCCATGTGTTGCTTAGCCGTTTTACTAAGTAGAATGATATCGTCCATGTACGCGAGGTATTGTGGACCTAGAGTGTCGTAGATTACTTCATTGATAACACGAGCAAAGAATCCGGGGGCACTCTGGAGACCAAATGGGACTCGATTCCACTCGTATTTGCTGCTTCCTACAGTGAAAGCCGTTTTTTCACAATCGTCGGGGTGAATCTCGCACTGGTGATACGCACTCGCGAGGTCTAGCGTGCTCATGTAAGTCGATTGACCCAGGGAGATGAGTACATCGGAGACGCGAGGTAGGGGGAAGGTCAAAGGTTCAAGGATTTAATTTAATTTAC
The DNA here is from genome assembly GCA_016164225.1 of Gammarus roeselii. Lineage (NCBI taxonomy): Eukaryota > Metazoa > Arthropoda > Malacostraca > Amphipoda > Gammaridae > Gammarus > Gammarus roeselii. Next base: position 4,964 of record SDVV010029851.1, on the reverse strand, counting down.
GGAAATCAATGCACGAGCGAATGTCACTGTCGCCGCGTTTGACTATGATTAATGGGCTGTTATAGGAAGACTTTGAACGCGAGATTGTCCCCTCGTCTAGCATAGTTTTAATTACTTGGTCTAGTTTAGCTTGAAACGCGTATGGTATTCGGTACGGTGCTTTGTTTACCACGACGTTTTCTTTTGGATTTAGTTTCAGCTGATCTCCCGTGTACTTCCCTAAAGGTTCACCAGGGAGCCAACAGGTGTTTCTGTGGCGATTGATTCAATATTTCCAGCACGGCTGTTGTCTCATTGGGGTCACCGCAACTAATGTCCTCTTGCGTTAGCGTTTTAGTGGAATCATCCGCGGCTGGCTGTGCCATAAGTACAGTTTCCGGTGTAAAATACTCCGCATTACATAGTTTAGTTCCCTTTTTCAAAATCACTGGGTTTTCGCTCATATTTACGAACTGGACCTTAACATTTTTGTTCTCCACTCGAGTCAGTGCACCGGCTATAGCTACAGCAGGGTTGAGTTGAGTGTGATGTAATACTATCTCTCGTCCGTTCCGTGCTTGTTTATTAACTTTAACCGTAGTTAACATCACCGTGTTCCTTGGTATCGTTACGTCGTTACGTAAATGTACGTTAAAACTTGTCTGTGACTGGTCTGGGGTCGTACAGTTAGGGTTTGCTCTCGCATGCGAAACCTGTTTGATCAGAACTGGTTCGTCAGCCGATGTACCGTCCACTACTGTGTTTGTAACCTCACTGCAGTCGGGTGAATTTTCACTTTCTGTCGCGGCACGGGCGACCTTAGCGGGAGAGTCACCTCTGATTATCCTATCATTTAAAGTGAATCTGAGAACGTGGATTGTCGGCGATTCGCTAGTCGTGTTGTCGTGAAGAGAGAAACGTAGTCTCTTACTATGGAAGTCTATGACCGCATGCCTTAGAATGTTCATACCAATCAACAGGTCATGTTTTATATGGTCATTCTTTTTGAATATTAGAACACGGGTGTTGAAACATCCCGCAGGTGTCTCTACCTGAGCTATTGTTTGTCCAGTATAGGAATTTGACTTCCATTTGCATCTAGTACTTGGCCACTACAGGGTTCCAAGTCGTAGTCCTCAGTTCTGAGCGCGGAGTCGGCTACGAGCGTCGTAGTAGCTCCTGTATCGATGTATGCTTTCAGTTCTCGACCATTAATTTCAACATTTAAACGCGGGACATTTATGTTATTCCCGTTCCGTTCCCAAGGGTGTGGAGCCCCTAGTCAGTACTGGTAAGGCTCGTCATCCCCTGCGTATATATTCGAGTCCCAGTTTCCATCCTCGACGTCATGTCTTGCATGTTCGTCGTGTTGGTCTGTCGTGGGCTCTTCAGCCGATGCTATGCGTACGCGGGTCTGTGGGACTTTTTGTGACGGACCGCGAGCATTGCGCATACATTCGTTGGTGTTATGAGAGTCTCTGATTTTACATTGGTCACAGTATTTGCCCTTGGCTTGAGCTAGCCGGGTTTTACATTGCTTAGTAGTGGGGCCAAATTTGCGACAGAATGCACATGAGTTACATTCCTTTTTTACATTACCGGTTTTTCCACAGTTGTAACACGTTATAGGCGACCGATTGTTATTAACTGCGCTAGGTGTCGTCCTTTGTTCAGCCGAAGAAGGGGGCGGACGCGTTGAGTTAACCGGGGGTGTTTGTTGCCGGGCCTGCCAAATGACTTCGTCCGGGTTGCTTTGCTTTTTAGTCGCCGTGAGCAATTTATACTGCTCTACAATCTTCACTGTTTCGGACATGAATCTCGTCGACGAGTTTCTAGGACCTAAGTTAGACAACTTATCGTACACTTTGTTTGCCGTTTGAGAAGCTACAAATAGGTGCATTACGAAATTCTGTTCGACGTTAAGCAAAGAGATCGGCGGGACAACGGGTATTGAAGAGGAAGCGGAAGTAGAAGTGCTAGTTGACGACGGAGGCGGAACTGGAATGGTATTAGTCAGTAGAGTTCTCTCGCTGAACTTTCCCTTGGTTAGAGCTTCATTTTTAAGATAGGCCTCTGCCACGGCATGCGACGCATTTTCTAACGAGGTCATACCGCAGAACATATTGTCTGGCGTGAGTGTCGTTCCTAGCAAAGCTCGGGCGGCGTGACGGAATTCTGTAACTTTGAAGGAAGGATACATGTTTAGGAATTCCGCTTTAATTCCATTAAATGTGACATGTCTGCCAGCATAACAAGTGAGTAATTTTATCGCGTCACCCTTTTTCTTATCTATGAGGCTAAAAAGGATTTGTAGTTTTTTGTCGTCCGCGACGACACTGTTTTGTATGAAATGATTTTCGACGGTTCTTAGGAACGTTCTCGCGTCAATGTCTAGTTTGAAATGTGGTTCGCCTACTTTAGGATTACCTGTGATTTTTGGTAAATCTTGTAAGACTGTGATTTGCTTAATCGCCATTATTGATGAAGTTAATTTCTAACTTCACTTCGCTTCTAACACTTATTTCACACAACACTTATTTCACACTTTTATGTTCTTTATGTTGTTCAACACTTCCCTGAAAAGGTTAGGTTAAACTTTTTAACGTGTCTATCACTGCGTATCTGCGTATACTCAATGTTTCTCGGCGAGTTGTCCTCGGTTGCTCCTTCTGCTTCTTGTGGTCGGATGTGATGCTCTCCTCTCAGCCAGTGCTTTTTGTTTCTTCTTGTCGTCGAAACCTTATAGAGGTGTTTATATTAGGAATATTACTCCCAGTCTGAAGAGTCGATCCTGTCTACAGCGCCATGTATTGAACTTGTCCCCTTGCTTTTTGTTTTGAGGTTGGTATACAAAATGCAGCACTGGACCTCAAGTGTTGTTTATTTGATCAGGCTGATTAGGACTTATGGGGTGAAGTTTTAGGTTCTTTTAGCTCGGATTGCTATCGCTATTCAGACAAGGTGGACAAGTTGGAAAGAGGGTGAGGGCTGTCCCTGACTGCTAGACGCAGATTCCGGATAGAGACACGGAGACGATGAGGTGGAGTAGTCTGGCCTAGCCTCAAGTTTAGTCTAAAGGCTCGGCAACATGCAGAGCTTATATACTGGGGGAAATAGGCCAGAACACCTTGGGGAGTTTTGGAAAGCCAGGCGGCTGTGCCTATCCTGGGATCCGATCCAGGAAGGGACTGTTCTCTGGAAGTCACGGGGCCACGAACATGTGGCGACCAGACCGGGCAGACACACTATATTAGAAGTTTAGCGTCTGTCCGCGCAATTACATTTGATACTTTAGTACCTAAGGTGACAGTTTGGATTGTAGGAGGAAGGCTGCAGACACAGGCTATCTGCGGTCAGTTCCTTGTTAGGCAGTCAGTCTCTAAGATACTATCAAGTTTATGGCGGTGCGGGCCGGAATACATTAAATGAAAATACATTGAATAGGAATACGACATGGGGGCTTGGCAGTATGTCGGGGCCGAATAAACATAAGGTGAAACTACACTTACACACTCTTCATTTAACAGTGGTAGGTTCGCGCCTTCCTGACCCCGAGTGAGACAGTCTGGCCGGTCTCTCAAATGGTTACAGGCCAGTCCATGAACGCCGTGGGTAAAAAACGCAATCAGGTGGCAGCTACGCTGCAGCCCGCTATACAAGCGAAAAATCTCCCAATTATAAAGGACAAGATATTGATTCAGATCAATACCATAGCAATAAATTGCAGATATGTACTGTAAAATTCACAGAAGTTGTGAAATTCACAGAAGTTGTTCAGAGTTCGAATTGCAGCCAACAATGCGAAAGCGGGGTTTCACGCCTTACTCTTTTATTTCCCTGTCGATTACAGATAAAAATATTCTCTACTAGTGTTTGAATAAAAAGTGTTTGAACTAAGAAAAAATTCGTTGTCTGTTGATGAGAGTATATTTTAAAACGCAACTAAAAACTTGACAATTAACATTCAGTGCTTTTCATACCAGGCAAATACTAAAATATGGTGATCTTTTGTGTTTCATAATGGACAAACTGCTCGGGACTGCAACTCTGCTTCAAATGAGCTGTTAAATTGATGACACAAAGACTTGCTCGACCGCGGAAGCTCGCGATTTCTTCATTGGTTAGAAGTTGGGCAGCTTCATCATCCAATCTTCATGTCAAAGAGGGATAGCGACACTATCGAACCTTAAATTTCGATGATAAGATAGGGCCTAAGCATAAATCCCTTCAACAGTGTTCTCCTTGCGAATTGCAGAGCCGCGTCAGCGGGATAAGCTGGATCATCACCAACAACAGCCTTACTTTAGCTGTATAACTTCCTACGTTTGTTTACTTATCCCTTCAACAGTAACAGCGGGAAGTTGTGTGGTCCCAAAGTTGGGTCAAAGTTACGATGGCGTTTGCGCGGAGTTGGCAAGCAAAACAGCTGCTGCTGTCACGCAGCTAGACCGAGGGGAGGCAGCAGACCGAGGGAAGGCAGCAGACCGAGGGGAGGCAACAGACCTGAAGACTTGAGAATGCGAGCGAGGATATGCTCGCATATATAGGATTTTGAAGCCGGGAGGTTTAGTTTTTTTTTTATGCATCTATCAAATAAGTGCAGCATTTTAAAACTAATATGGAGAATGTAACGTTTTTCTTTGTACAATGTTTCTTTGTCTGATGTCAATACCATGTGCATCGGCATATAGCGTAGATTCATTGTGTATCTTCAATTTCCGTTAATATTTATTCGGTCGTGACGTGTTCTGGAAAGGATGCGCCCTTATGTTCAGCTATGGATGCAAGTTGATTGCGATTAGAACACAATTCCGCTTTGTGAACGAATAAAAATTTCATTCCCTCACTCCCTCACTCCCTCACTCCCTCACTCCCTCACTCCCTCACTCCCTCACTCCCTCGCTCCCTCACTCCCTTACTCCCTCACTCCCTCACTCCCTCACTCCCTCACTCCCTCACTCCCTCACTTCCTCACTCCCTCACTC
>SDVV010029850.1:0-11756 GCA_016164225.1 Gammarus roeselii | reverse complement strand
ACACTAGTTCGGTTTTAACACTAGTTCGGTTTTAACACTAGTTCGGTTTTAACACTAGTTCGGTTTTAACACTAGTTCGGTTTTAACACTAGTTCGGTTTTAACACTAGTTCGGTTTTAACACTAGTTCGGTCTTAACACTAGTTCGGTTTTAACACTAGTTCGGTTTTAACACTAGTTCGGTTTTAACACTAGTTCGGTTTTAACACTAGTTCGGTTTTAACACTAGTTCGGTTTTAACACTAGTTAGGTGTCAACGCTAGTTAGGTGTTATCTTTTGATACACGTGGTCAGCAAGTCACGTCAGTGGATGAAACTGTTTCTTCGCTTCACTATTGATTGTTAAGTTTTACTTGGAAATGAAATGGTAGTTATGTAAGCTATTGACCAATGCCTAGCCGCTTTGATGATATATTCATTTGTATTACACTGCTTTGTTTATCAGATGTTTTCCTTGAAAATGTAATGAGCGAACTCGAACCATCCGGAAGATCCAGTGTCATCCTAGAAGCACCTGATCCACAAACGTAAATGCCATCGCCGTTGCTTATTTCAGGTGCCGCTGGCCCGTCGACGGCGTCTGGGGCCACGGGGGGCGGGGCCAGTGCAGCTGCAGCGGTTATTGTGTCTGAGGAGCAGCTGCTGGCTGCCCTTGCAGCTGCACCTGAGGACCAAGATGCCTCCACCACCATTGTGCAACTGTTACAGATGCAGCAGGTGCGCAAGGCCACTGAATGACAAATACTGCTGACTCTTCTTCTCACTAATGCAGCAGCTTGACGTAATAAATTCGTATTAAAGTAGACGCTTGCGGTTGAATTGCTGCTATGTTTTCATTATTGGTAAAAAATATATCCACTGGGAGACTATTCGGTGCTGAAACTAACAGCATATAGTTACTTTAACCACCATTCACATGTTTCACTAAGCACTAGATAACCTTGGCACTCTACTCTGATCTATGGTTCACTAAATCATGATCTTGTGCTTTATATACAGCAACCACATTGATCATTTTATCAAACAGAGATAACTGATGATGATACTGCCACAATGACACTTCAGGGATGTCGTGAGATGTCTACAAGCTCAATAGCAGCTTGTGGTTTAGCTCTAAGAAACTCTGCACTGGAAGACTTTTGGTAACCTGCAAGGTTAATAGATACACCACTGACGGGCTAAGAATGTTCTCTGCCGATTGTGAATAGGACATTGTAGACTAACACACAGACATCTAATGAAGGCGTTGACGCTCACATTTTGCATGGACTGTCTATACACTGGCCCATGTCTTGGCAGAATGCCCAACCTGGACTGAAGGCCAACTCAATCACTTTCCTAGGAGCCGGTACCTGGACCCAACTAATTTGCTCCACCTAGTACTCACTGAGTTCCCTCAGAAGCCATTCAGTGTGAAACCATTTCTCGGATACCTTCGAAAAACCAATCTCCTAGACTGAACACTAGTCTGTTAAGAATTCAACACATTTCATATTACTTGCCGCTAGATTCCTCTATACCGGAGGATTATTGCTCCTTTTTTATAATAAGACACTAACTTGACCTCCACAACAATTGTAGTGTCTTGAGAATACCATAAGCCGAAACAAACCTAAAGATAGACAATAACTTGGTGCAGCACCGGCTGCTGGCTTGACGTTCGGTGCCAGAAGGACACTAACTTCAGCACACTAGAAAGCCTTGTTACTCTTATTTAGAACAAACTATTTAGTTAGTAGCTGCCACATGGCGACACGTTGTTCTCGCATGCACCAACTATCTGCCATGTAAATCAGCTCTAACAGTACCCCGCCCTCCGATCAGGACTCAGGGTTCATGGTGGAACCAGCGTCGTGGTGCCCCCACTTGCAGGAGGGTGTTGGACCGCTGCCCAGCGGGGGGCTGAGCGTGACTCAGCCCTGCTTCGAATGTGGCAGCGAAGCGGAAAACTGGTGCTGCCTCGCTTGCTACAAGGTGAGAAGAATACGATCTAGTTCATGTGTGTAGAGATGTACAGCTACCGAATCATCACATTTAAAGCGCCCTCGGAAAGATGACTCAGGGTTCCTAATTAATTCTTGAATCTACAACAGCCTGCTCATTTTGGTGTAGTTTATTATCTTGTCACACTTTACTAGGGATGCGATTGGCAAAGACCCTACTTTACCAAATTGAGTTGGTAAAGGTACAAAAAAATGCAGTTTATTAAACAGCGTGACACTTCGCGACGCTGTAGAAGCCCGACTAGTTGAGCATCACCGAGCGAGCTATTTTATTCTACCTTTAAACCTCCATAGGTATTGTTGAATTCCCTCTCGTGCAGATGATTTGCAAAACGAGTGCCATAAATCTGCAGCCGATGCCCGAGTATTCGTTCAATGAGCAAGCCTCTGTTGCAATGCGCTTGTGACCACATCTATGACATTTTCCCAGTTGATATCCATCAAATGAATTTTAATTTGAATTTCGAGCTCCATCTATTTACCTCCCCCCCCCCTTCCCTCCCCTACAGGTCGGGTGCGGGCGGTTCGTGTCGGGTCACCTCCTGGAGCATGGCACGGCTAGTCAACACCCTCTGGCGCTCAGCCTCAGCGATTTCAGCGTCTGGTGCTACACCTGTCAGCAATACGTCCATAACAAGGTATGTTGGGTGATGAGTCTGTGCTACTGAAATATGCTAGCAGATACACGTTTAGCTACTGTTGTTGCTAAGATTATAGATTTATGTGTGGCAACTGTTGTTATTTAATCATCTAATAGGTTTAGGTGTTGGTTACTGAATATACGCTAATAGATACACGAGTGGCTGCTGTTGCTACTGAACATAGCTTATTGATACACGTGTGGGTACTGCTGGTTACTGAATCTAAGCTAATAGATACATGTGTAGCTACTGTTGTTACTGAACATAGCTTATAGATACACGTATGGGTATTGCTAGTTACTGAATCTAAGCCAATGATACACGTGTGACTACTGTTGGTTGCTGAATCTAAGACTTTACAGGTCCCTTCCCGCTGTCCCCTCTCCCACAGACTGGATCCTGTCTCGCTCAATAGAGCCCTCGAGGGACCCTGAGTTCTTCTCTTGGTTCACTCTGCTAGCGTCTTTAACTGTATGAAGGTCGACCCTCACTACTCACTTCCTTTCCTCTCGAGTGTTCCTTCCCATTACAGTCGTGATAACGTCGCCTCTCGTCCCTCTTTTCATCTGCTTTTCTTGGGACTTGCTCCAGAGATTGTTCATCCTCTAGGTAGGGTTTAACTCGTACTTCAGGGCTACTCCCTCCCTTCGTTTCGGCAGACCCCGCTGTCCAACGGCCGCCTCCCTTCTTTTTCTCCCCCTGATCTGTCTTTTGGGTCTTCAGCTCAGGCAATCAATCCTGTGATTTCGTCTCCTCTTCAAATAAAGCTCTCAGCGCCAGGTGTGTCATTCTCTCTTCGACTAGCGTCACCTCCTTGCCGAGGGGCCCTCGCGTTTTCATCATCGTTATTCTTCCGGCGGCTCTGTCGCTCCCGTTGCTCCTTCTGCCTCTGTCTGCTGTCGAGTTTAGGATTACCCTCTCTTACGTTGAAATCTAGCTCTACGTGTCAAGGAAACTTGCCAGACTATTCCTGAAGGTCCCGGTTTCTCGTAATTTTTCTAAATTTTGTGTTAATTTTATAATCTTATTTTTATTTTTAGAGCCCTCTTTTTCCCACGATTTTCATACTTAATCACAAGAGTCCTCGACAGGTGCCACTGACTATCGGGTTGGCTGATGATAGGTCGAGTTGTCTCGCCCTGTGACCCAGGCTGGTGGGAGCTTATCTCGCGCCATCATCCGAGCTACAAAACCTATAAGCCTAAAGGCCGCAGCTCTGTGACGCTGCGGCCATAGTATATATATATATCGCTTTGTTACTAAATATGTAATCTTCATCGCCTTGCTAAGTGGAAGCATCGTAACCGTCTAATACCTTATCCTCCCTTCCAAAGCTACGAGGTGCAGGTCATATTTTCGACACAGAGTTCTTGAATTCTTTGCTAATTAACGCCGAGGGTCTTTACCTGAGGTAGCTACATCTATTTAAGTTATTAAAAAACAAAAGCCAAGATGCTGAGCTGGCCTTTAGTAGGTGCGCCATGTGGAGCATGGATCACCGCTCCAACCAAGATGGCGAGAGGACCTAAAAGCATCGTGTCTGAAGGCCACGGCACTGCACTCAGCAAGGCCATAAAGAAATGCATCTAGTAGCAATGCGATATGTTAAATAGCTACTCGGTATCTGAACTTTTAACCTATTTTTACCCTATAAGACATAGGTTTTATTTCATTGTTCAGTAATGTTTTGTTTTTCGTTCTATAGGCGCTGCTGTCGGCCAAACAGGCTGCTTACCTCTCCAAGTTTGGGGAAGAGATGCCGGTGCCGGAAAGCTGGCAAGACCAGTGAAGCTGCGGTGGGACGTGGAGAGTATTGTCAGGGAGACTATGGTGGGAGGTTGGAGAGTAGTCAGTGAGGTTGGGGTGGGAGTGCGGAGAGTTGGTCAGTGAGGCTGCGGTAGCAGGTCAGAGCGTATGGCCGGTGAAGATGCAGCGTGAGCTCAGATTAAATGGCAAGCGAAAAGGCTGTGGTTTACGTCTCCCCTTAACTTATCTCTTCTCCCTCTCGTGACCACTCTTCCAATAGTCGTTGCTCACGGGTTCTATTTTTTCCCTGTCTGATGGCTAAAAAAGCTCCGTTGCGCTTTTTTTCATGCAACCTTTATCTACGATTCCTCCTTTTTATTTTTTAGCATTCATGCTGTTACCATGCGTGAAGTTCTCTACACTGAGAGTGGGTCTCATGCATGGGATACCCCCCCCCCCCAGGCATCTGTTAGGTTTACGGGCCGCACGGAGTCACGGCCCAACCGTTGGGTTGAACACCCTCAATTCCCTTCAGACTCCCCTCTTCTTCACCCTTTACTATCTCTCCTTTTCTCCCCCATCCTAATTTGCTTAACTTTTTATTTACCTCATTTGCATCTCAAACATTCTCAAACATTCACTCACCGGTTTTAACTATTCTCCTTTCGGGTGGCAAATAACAGCCAAGTTGCGCTCTTTCTTTCATACAACCTTTTTCTACGACTATTCCTTCTTCTTCTTTCTATTCTTGCTGTTCTCATGCGTGAAATTCCCTACACCTAGTGTTGATTTCATGCATGGGGTCCTCGTTTTCTGTCTCTTCTACATCTTCCCCCTCAGCAGGTGTTGGAGCGCGTAGCCCGCGCCTTAAGGACTACTGCGGATCCTTGGGGCTCTGAAGCAGGGTATGTAGTGTGTTATTCCTCCTTACTGCCATTCGGGGAGTGCTGGGACCATATGACCTCAGCACCTTAGGAGTTCCTGTACCTCGCACCCGTACATACCATAGACGTTGACCGCGCAAAGGACTTTGCCTTTGCGCAGTAGTAAACCTTAACTCGAACATTGAAAAAGAAGAAAAACAAAGACACTTGATGCAGCACTGTTTGCTGGTTTGACATTCGGCGCCAGAAAGACGATGATTCCAGCGCGCTAGAAAGCCTCGTCACTCTAATCTCTCATGCATGGGACATCCGTTTTTTGTCAAACTTCATCTTCCCCTCAGCAGGTTTATAGGAAGGAGTGAACCCAATTACTCTCGACTAATCTGGAGAAGGCATAAAAGGTGTGAAGATGGCCGTGAACGTTTGAAGAGTATGGCCAATGAGGCTGCGGTGGAAGGTCAGATGGTGTGTCAACTGGTTTTCCCTGCTGTAGCATCCGAGTAAAGTTACGAAGCTGTGTCAACCCTCAAAATGGTTATCAGTATTCACTTATAGTGACTTGTCACTTCTGTCAACTTAGCGGCTATATATAACTAGATTCAACAGGCTATAAGCAGTGGATCAGATTTATAGTGGTTATCCGTTATCGCTTACAGTGTCTTGTCACTCGTGTCAAACATGGCTGCTATCTATAGCTAGCTGCAACTGGCTATTGGTAGTCAATCATATTTATAAGAAAGCCTGATTTGCGTGATCTGCTATTGCTGTTTAGCCCCGGTTTCCATTTGCGACGTTGGAACCTGCTTCCGGTGCACCGCCCGAAAGCCACCAACACGTGATGTTGAGGCGCGAGGAGAAGGGAGATATTTTCAAGATCTCGATGCCTCAACTAAGTATCTGCTGATGCATTGCAACGTTAATAAAAAAATCAATTAACGCCTGCTGTAGGCTACCTGTGGAGGTAATGTTGAGTAATATGTGTAACTTAGATTATATATTTTAAACTCCCAAGTCCAACTTTATTCTACGTGCAATGGACAAACTACAGATACAGACACTAGGCCGAAATCTCCCAGCAAAGAGGGTGGCCGACGTCAAGGAGCACCTCACACACTCACACACCTTAGCCCTTTTGCGCAAAAGAGTCCGGCCGGGAACCCCGCAACACACCCTCCGGGTCATGAATGCGGTTTGAGGTCGTGTCGGCAGCAGGGCCCGACAGAGTGACTGGGATACCTCTGCCGCGTCATGATGACCGGGCCCGCCCTGGATGATCCCGTCTCTCAACGGTATGCCTAGGGCGGGAAAGCACATCAGGGCAGCGTCAAAACTCATCCGTTCACAATCATTCTCCACTCACCCCTATCCAGTGCACGCTCTCCACACTCACGCCTCTCCGTCCTAACGCCTGTTCACACCATCTATCTACCCAAACTTCGGTCTCCCTCTAGGCCTACGTCCTCTCACCGCTGCCTTCGACAATCATCCATCCTCACCAGGTGTCCAAACCATCTAAGAAGATGCAAATCAACTCTGTCCTCTAACTTCTTCACCATCCCCGTTCTGATTCGAACCACGTCGTTAGTGAACCTGTCTCTCAGCGACACTCCAGTCATGCTCCTCAAACATTTCATCTCGAAAACACTCAACCTTCTCTCCTCTGCTCCTACTCCCCAAGTCTCAGCTCCATACAGCACAGTTGGGACAACGACACCCTCAAACAGTCCTCTCTTCGCTTCCATCCCCAACGTCCTGCAGCTCATTACGCTCTTCAGTGCACCCAACACTTACACCCCTCCTTCACTCGCTACTTCATCTCAGTTCCCACTAGTTCAGTCTTCTCCACCTGGGAGCCCAGATACTTAAAACACTAAACTTCTTCCAACAACTCTCCATTTAGGAGGACACTAATTCTGCTGGTATCGACAGTCCTCGAGCATCTCATTACTTTACTTTAACTCACGTTCACTCGAAGCTTCCTCCTCTCTGACACTAGCCTACATAGCTTCTCCTATGAATCCGCCACCAGCGCCGTATCATCCGCAAACAGCAACTGGCTCAACTGCCAATTCGCTTCCAACAGCTCCAAGCCCCGACCCAGCACACTCGCGTTTACCTTCCTAACCACTCCGTCCACATAGAGATTGAACAGCCAAGGAGACATCACTCAGCCTTGTCTCAGACCCACTTTCACTATGAACCAATCACTCGCCTCACTTCCCACTCTGATATATGCTCGGCTGTTAACATAGAAACTCTCTACCGCTTTCAACAGCTTTCCGCCCACTCCATATAAGCGCAACACCCTCCACAACGGTTCCCTGTCAATCCTGCCGTATGCCTTTTCCTGATACATGAAGGCCCAGAACACATCCTTTCCCTTTGCGAAATACTTCTCACAGAACTGTCTCACACCCTCTGCCACTCCTAAAGCCACATTATTCCTCTCCAATCGCGCAATCCGTACATTTTGTAATCCTTTTGATCAGAGCTCTCCCATACAACTTTCAGGCCACACACAACAAACTGATACCTCTTGTATTGCAGCTTTCATTTTTTGTCTCATTTGCCCTTATGCAGCGGGACAATGCAGGCACTGCGCCACTCCATCGGTTCCACGCCCGCCACAAAACAAATGTTCAGTAACCTCACCAACCAATCGACAAACTATTCGCTCTAGTGTCGTTGGTAGCTGTTTTGTGAACTGAAGCTAGTAGTTCAGAAGGGAAATGATAGATTTGGTTATGGGTAAAGGAGCGACTGATTCTCGAGGCAGGTGGCTTCTCTGTCAAACCTTTATCTTGATAGTGTTAGATTTATGGAGTCGTAAGATTCCTGTAACAGTCACCTCTTTCTTGCCACTCTAGCTATAATGTGGACCTCCTCCTGCCAAGCATAAATAACAAATCAGCACCTTGCGTACTGCCTATTGTTCCGGGTAGCGATTTTTACTATTCTTTGTGTCTGTCCTCGAGTTTGAAGTACCGGTCGAGAGTCGGCGACCTGATTACCAAACGCTGACGATGAAGCGATGTGTTATGGAAGCTGTTGAATTCGTTGCAAGAAAAATTGTTTGATGGACAAGCAAGCCGTTGAAATTTCCAGGTATGCAAGAAAAAAAATCTTGGCAGCAGTGCTTTTGGAAAGAACAAGACTCAATAAGTGTGAATCAATTTAAAAAGTGGTTGCCAGTGTCGACAAAATATAAATCGAACTGAGAATGTCAACTTTAAAGGATGTGAATCGAATGATGCCTGCAATTTTATGTCTACTTACTCGCCCTGAGGGCATGATTTGGATTATTTTGGATTATAGGCTAACCATTGGATTAAAAATATACCACTTGATGTGAAGATAGTTTAATATAGAGGTACAGACCCAAGACGTACTTCCCACTCCTGTCACGTATTCGTATACTTCCCAAACTTACACCTGTATTGCTGAAAGGTCAGAACTCCACAACATGCACAAAGAGGTCCAAGATCAGACAGCTTTACCTGATTTACCCTTGCTACGGCCTAATACCGAGTCCGTCTCCACACAAGTCTAACCCGTTTCTCAGCGAGACGCTAAGGTCGGGCAAGCACATTAAGGTCGCGTCAAAACCCATTCATTCCTAATCATTCTCCCATCACACCTATTCCTTGCCCGCCTTCTCGCTACCGCCACACACTGATGTCTCTCCTCCCTAAAATCTGTTTCACGCCATCTTCCTATCCAGTCAAATTTCTGTCTTCCTCACGGCCTACGCCCACTCCCATCTGATTTCATCTTCCTGTTCACCAATCTGCGATCATCCATCCTCACCATGTGTCCGAACAACCTCAGAACACGTGGATCTACGATTTTCTCGAACTGTCTCAACGTCCTCGTTGTAATTTGAACGTCATAATTAATCCTATCCTTCAGCATCACTCCGGTCATACCTCTCGCAGCCTTTAATCTCGAAAACATCCAACCTTCTATCTCTTTTGCTCTTGCCCCGTTCGTCTCAGCCCCGTAGGGCTCAAATGGAACAATTATCTTTCATAAAACCGTTCCTTTGGTTCAATGCCCAACGTGCCACTTCACTGGAAACCACGCACTTTCATCGCTTTCGACTCAGACGCATGCTCTGCTGTCAACGTTACAACTCTGGACCGCTTTTAACAAATTTCCACGTATTCCATACTAACACAAACGCAACACTCCACAACGCCTCTCGGTCGCCCCTATCGTTTAAAATCGCTGCCCTTAGTGTCCGCACGTGTCATTCTTTCTCTGTACTCGTCCACCGTTCTTTCTGCCTCAGCTAATCTGATCATCTGGTAGTGTTCCTTCATCATCCTATTCATTTGGCATACACTTCCACTCTTGTATTCACTCTGACCTCCATCAAGCGTTTGCTCATCTCTGAATTATTCTGGTCCGACATTCAATGCCTGAAGGATATTGACTCAGAACCGCTAAAAATTTCTGTTATTCCAATTTGCTCTTAATCTACTCCGGTCAGACCGGTGCTCACCTCCTTGACGTGTTCATTCTTTGTATTTGATCTTCAAAAAGATCCAGCAAAGGTCTCATCGAAGGCGCTGGTGGAAATCGAGGTCAAAATCGCCATCTCACTGGCCAATTCTATTCTCTGCGAACGTCCTTCAACCATGACTTTCTTATTAAGTAGGTAGGACTCGTCAGCACCAGCTTTATTGTGGAATTAGTCTGCTTCCGATGACGCAATTATGATGGTTATAGGCAGCTTTGAGTGGCAGTAACTTTAATGTAAGACACAAGCTTTTATAACGTAACTGTGATGGAAATTGGCAGCCTTAGGTGACCGTAACTTTTCTGTAAGTAAGAAGCTTATATGAAGTAACTGCGATGAACAGAAGCGAACGGAAAATCGTTCCCAGACAACCGTAACTACAAATTAAAGCTTTGATAATCACAATTACATAACCAGTAATGTTGCCACGCAATGGTTAAGTTTTATCCCTCAAAAGTAATTGAGTTAATTGTTCAAAAATTCAACTTTGTTTCTTTGTATAAGATGAATCCTGAACTAATGTCCTTTCGCTTCTGTTCGTAGAGGCTGTAATGGCATTATAACTGTACGCTAATCCCACCTGGCAGCTTTAATAATATATTGTTTACCTCGAACTCATAGTACTACTAATGTCTAAACTGTTGCCAATGTCAACATGCACCGAATAGCTTGCCTTTAACGTTAGCCAATTCAGATTAGTGAGCCAAAGCTGTTGCAAGACAATGCATCTCTTGCTTAAGGCTCTTGGGTAGCTCTTTGAAGACAATAATAATATCGGCTAGACTGGCAATATTTTTTTTCTGATGCTATTCTCAGACTTAGATTACCTATTAGATTTCAGACAAATATAGCATATATAATAATAACGTAAATAGTCGAATAATTTCAATGTTTTTTCGCTCTCTCCATTGCTGTTGCTTGCCCTTGTGGCCTTTAGTCCTGGACAAGAGAATTATGATAGAGTTTTGTACTTTTATAGCAGTTGCTCATCGCAACGGATTTTTTTCCGTACGTCGTTGTAACCCCTATTTCTCTTTAGCGTGACTGAAAGCCTGAGTTACCTGGATGTAAACGATCAATTGCGAGTTGCTTTTTGGTGGTAGGTATGTTGAGGTGTAGTTGATATACCACCAAAACTGTTACAAAGTCAACTTTTTCCTTTGAATGAGAAGGTGCCGTGTATCGAGCTTTCTGAGAAATTCATCTGCTTGAAAGTTGTTTAAAACATTATCTACGAATTTGTTATGAGCATGGTTATATTTATGATGAGTGAGGCTTAGGAAAATGATAGAGTAAAGAGCATTTGTTACTCCAGTGACAACAATAGTAACCTCGCGCTACTCTTTTGTTTTTTTCTCCACTTGTTATCTGCACCAGTTGAGTTGTACGATCTTCAGGTATCCCCGCTTAGGCCCTTTGCGGGACAAGACTCCTTCGTTGGTTAGGAGGAGTGGGTTTAACGAGAAGTGTGAGGAATGACTGACCCCAATACGTAATTGCTTCTACTCTGAGCATTCTGCTCCAGGAAAAAAAAAATTGACTAGATCATATTGCACTTTTTTTACATACCAAAGAGCTGCTGTTCGTTTTCAGACCAAATTGAAGTTGTTCGTTTCCAGACCATACTTAATTTGTTCGTTTTCGGTCCAAATTACTGTCCTCTCTTTGTGATGACCGAGACGGATCAGGCAGTGGAGTTCTGCTGGATCCCCGGGCACGCGGGAATAAGAGGCAACGAACTTGCGGATTCGCTTGCTAAACTTGCATCTACTCACCAAGAACAATTTTTTGCAACACACTACCGGGACTGGTACCCTATCATCAACTCCCATATAACATCCCGATAGGATGAAATGTGGCAGCAGAGTGGACAAAAGATGCTTTCAGTCAAGCCCTCAGTCGGAGAATGGGAAACGAAGTTCACCAACAGAAAAGACCAAGTGTTCATCAACCGCTTGTGC
>SDVV010029849.1:0-11756 GCA_016164225.1 Gammarus roeselii | reverse complement strand
TTTAGGAACAAAAGTGTTCCATTCAACTTGGAACACAGAGTAGTTACGTGGTGTTTGAAGGAAAGATCGGGATCAAACCATACTCCCAGACTAATAATTTTATCTTCAACAGGAATGTTAGATTTGCCTATCCTGATAGAGAAATTAATTGGAACTGCTTTTCTTTTTGAGTTCGAGCCGAACAAGATGCATTTAGTTTTTTCAGAGTTGAGCTTGAGTCCATTTTTATCATACCAAGATTTCAGATTAGTTACGGCTGTCTCAGCGTCCTCCTTTAGCGCATTCAGATCTGACGGTTTTTGTGAGAGCAATATTTGGACATCATCGGCGTACATTACCATTTTCGCTTGATTTTTTGGTAATTTGCAGTCGATGTCATTTACAAAAAACAGAAACAACAAGGGTAGGTTTGGATATATGAATAAAATAAGGGAACAATCATCTTTTACAGTTATGCCATGGAAGGAATAGATAAGGGGAAGGGGAGAGGGAGGTAAATTGGGTTACAACTTTCCGGGGACTATTACATAAGTTTAACAGTGGAACATTTCTTCTGGTGGCTGAAGATTGTTTCATTCTACAAGCTCGACTATTGTGGGTAATAAAAGATACATCGAACTACAATGGATTGTACCACACAAGGATCAGTATTGGGAATTAAGGGGACAGTCAGAAAAAATGCATAGTTTATCAGTCTATTCCCAAACAACAAACAAATAAGGAGTATGATACTTGTGCTGCTGAGCTTGATCGACTTCATCTGGCATATAACTAGTTCCCTGCTCCTCGAGAAGTGTGTGTTCTGAAGGTTGTTTGTTGCTCACCAGACGTTGAAGTGTATAAGGGACATGGGGTTCCATGATATTGATGAATTGATATTATTCTAGCCCTGCTCCATAGGAAACGGCATTAAACGTTTAAAATAATTCAAGCTCTCTAGAATATGAGCCAGCCTTCTTCACATGATGAGCCAGCCTTCTTCACATGATGAGCCAGCCTTCTTCACATGTTCAACACGCATGCTTCTAACATCATGCTTCAAATTTAACCTTCAATATATATTGAGTCTAGATGCTATTTTCTGCTGACATGAGAACGACGTGGTACTAGGTTATTAGTCTCAACTGCTCACTATGAAGTCATTGCTAATATTTGTTGAATCAACGTATACAGCTGGCAGCAATAAATACTTGTTGTTGAATCAACGTATATAACTGGCAAAAATAAATACTTGTTTTTAAATCAACGTATACAAATGGCCGCAATAAATACTTGTTTTTAAATCAACGTTTACAACTGACAGCAATAAATAATTGTTGTTGAATCAACGTATATAACTGGCAGCAATAAATACTTGTTGAATCAATGTATACAACTGGCAGCAATAAATACTTGTTGTTGAATCAACGTATGCAACTGGCAGTAATAAATACTTGTTGTTGAATCAACGTATACAACTGGCAGCAATAGATACTTGTTGTTGAATCAACGTATACAACTGGCAGCAATAAATACTTGTTGAATCAACGTATACAACTGGCAGCAATAAATACTTGTTGTTGAATCAACGTATGCAATTGGCAGCAATAAATACTTGTTGTTGAATCAACGTATACAACTGGCAGCAATAAATACTTTTTGTTGAATCAACGTATACAACTGGCAACAATAAATACTTGTTGAATCAACGTATACAACTGGCAGCAATAGATACTTGTTGTTGAATCAACGTATACAACTGGCAGCAATAAATACTTGTTGAATCAACGTATACAACTGGCAGCAATAAATACTTGTTGTTGAATCAACGTATGCAATTGGCAGCAATAAATACTTGTTGTTGAATCAACGTATACAACTGGCAGCAATAAATACTTTTTGTTGAATCAACGTATACAACTGGCAACAATAAATACTTGTTGAATCAACGTATACAACTGGCAGCAATAGATACTTGTTGTTGAATCAACGTATACAACTGGCAGCAATAAATACTTGTTGAATCAACGTATACAACTGGCAGCAATAAATACTTGTTGTTGAATCAACGTATGCAATTGGCAGCAATAAATATTTGTTGTTGAATCAACGTATACAACTGGCAGCAATAAATACTTGTTGTTGAATCAACGTATACAACTGGCAGCAATAAATACTTGTTGTTGAATCAACGTATACAACTGGCAGCAATAGATACTTGTTGGACACAAAGAGCCCATCGATCACTTCAAATTCCTCCATTTAGGAGATAGCGATCTGTTACAAAGCCAAATATGCATTCCGAACCAGTGTCCCTTAGCATTGATATCACTGCCTTTCTGATCAATTCTGCACCAGAGGCACATTCATTCAGGACCCAGCTCTACAAATCAACCGAACAATTAACAATAGGCCCACCAAGACCTATGCCATTGGACGGAACAATACATTTTTTGCATACGTCTTGCTGAGGCATGCGGTCCTGCGGCTCGAGACTGTTACTATTTATGAGTGGAGGAACCCAAGCAGACGACGAGGGAGGTAAACACTTTCGGTGATGGTAGAGGCCTGAGGAGCAAGCCTTAGAGGTGCGATGATTACATAATGGTATTTTGAGCTCTGGGACTCTGTAGTTTTCAGTGTATACGACTTGACAAGACCATCTCCTGAACTAAGGAGATGTTTGGATGGTGCCAATATTGGGATTATTGAAGATACGTGCCTTACGCTGTCTTGTGAGTTCCAATTTACATTGATTATATGTCATGTTTCTGTATGTCTTATGGGTTGGTTTCTCCCGAACAAACAAACATCAAGATGACTTCAACTTGATAAGTGATTACTCTTTACATGGTATCAATGTTACAGTATAATATTGTTGTCTCTCCTCCTACGTAAGGACCTTCTCGATATCTCATACCATCTCTGCAGGAGTGCTTGCCTACTCAATCATCAATGGCGTCTGTGTTGGTGCTACTTATTGCACCTTCATGAATTCGAATAAAGGTGCGATCTAACATTCCAAGATGATGGGTGCGATAGGACGAGGAGCGTTCAATGGCACCCGTCAGAGGCCCATCACGCCTCACCGAAGGGATTATTCCAGTCAACATTCCTGCCGCTCTCTCAAGCTTCAATGGGGTTCGATTCTTCCTCTAATTGCATCACATGTTTCTGGTATTGTCCCCCTAGTGGACGGCCTGGCAGAGAGTTGACAGAGGTTTCGCACTCGGCCCGTGGGCGTTGTGCCAATTTGGAAAACCAATTGCTTAGTTGTGCAACAATGTTTTAAGTCGATGAATGGTATTTCGGGGAAGTTCGGGTTCAACATTTCGGAATTCATGTAACAAGGAAGCATTGCTCAAGTGATACTGGTTGAAATCTTTGTAATTTGGTGAAAAAAATGTAAACATCTTAATTTAAAAGTCTGACCCATATTATTTTGAAGATGTTGTATCAATCAAATTGTTTCTCGTCTGTATTTAAATTAAATTTTAACAAAAAAAAATCATGAAAATCATGCTGATCTGTCCATATTTTATGTGGGATTATTTGTTTTCCCAAAAAAATCTGGTATTGTTGAAGGCGGTCCATCCATCATTCTTTCATTCTTTATATTGAGATACGCTTTCAATCATCATCGCCTGCCTTTATTTCCTGCGACGATTGACCTTTTTTTTCCATTGAACTCTATTATTTTGTTCCGTCAATTATTAAAAAATGACATGTTCGATACCTACACTATTTTTTTAATAAAAAACTATCACCGCATCAGAACATACAGTCAAAGAATGTAACAAAATCAGATACTGATTCCGTAATTTATATTCTTATAGGAATAACATCAAACCGTCTATGATGATAGATTACATTCTTTGAAGCCGCACACACTCCATAACGCTCTTTTCATCCACTTAGTCCAGTGCCAGCTAATCAGAGCAGATAAGCCTACGAGCGGCTGTGCAGGAGGCATCCACAGGAGCAAGCACATCATGGGCTTCTGCTCGACGTCTCTTTGCTCCCAAAGAGAACCTAAGACCACGTCCTAAAATAACTTCGATTGTTAAAAATAAGAGCCTTAACTTGAGCTGGAATAACAACAATTGTTGTCGGGGACATTGTGCTTCAAATGATCTCTTTATAAAGCTGATCAAGAGCCACGAAATAATCTCTTTAAAGAGCAAGTACTGGGTCCTGTGGTGAGCTCTTTAAGGAGCTAATAAAAAGATCTTATACTCTCTTTAAAGAGCCAATGAAGTGGCTCGTTGAAATCACTACACATCAACTGCTTCAATTCCTTTCTGCGATATTTTCCAAACCGAAACAACGTCCGGAAGGGCAACAATTCTGTATTTAAGGTCGACCTGCTGTATTATTTACTTCCGAACCTCACCATATTTGATATCTTTAAATACAGAGATGAAACGATTTTCTCTGACGAAAGGATACAAATAGCTTCGAAAATTTTTCAGACTATTCGAGCATTCGGACTATTTTTGTTTGACTAATTCGTATTTTTACAAGAGACTGTTTCTGAAATTTAATCTCCGTCTGCTCACCTACACTTTTTTCAATCCGAATTGAAGATTTCACCAGTCTACTGCTCCTCTACATAGTTTCTTGACCCACTACCATGACATATACAGTGTATTTGTCAGTTCCTTGTCAGTTGACGCATTTCGATGGCACATCCCGGTTTTTACATCGAGGCCTAAATGTAATTACTGTGGTGTGACGGAAACGTCAGCATATCCTTCCTCCTTTGAGGAAAGTTCTGCCTTTTATGTTTAATGGACATCCATGCCTCTCTGGTGTGAGGACATCTTGATCTCTCAAATGTGAATATATCCAGACTGTTTTACTGACATTGGTTGTAGGAATCTCCATGTCGTCTCTAATGTAGGATGTAAATGTAGCTTACGTGATGACTTAAATAACTCTATCCGTTAGAGGAACACCCAGTCTTCTATCTGTAAGGAACATTCAGTCACCGCCTCTGTTGCGGGAACCTCTATTCTTCAATGTGTTGCGGGACAGCACACCGCCTCTGTTGCGGGAACCTCTATTCCTCAATGTGTTGCGGGACAGCACACCGCCTCTGTTGCGGGAACCTCTATTCCTCAATGTGTTGCGGGACAGCACACCGCCTCGGTCGAGAAATTTACTCCTCCCAAGTGACTTGAGTATGTAGTTAATCGCATGGTTTGTGGAACCTTCCACTCCTCAATTTGTTGCGGGGACAGCATATCCCTTTGCTACGTGATTCTCCATTCCTCAGTGTGTTGCGGGAAGAGCAGATCACCCTTGCTACGTGATTCTCCATTCCTCAGTGTGTTGCGGGAAGAGCAGATCACCCTTGCTACGTGATTCTCCATTCCTCAGTGTGTTGCAGGAAGAGCAGATCACCCTTGCTACGTGATCCTCCATTCCTCAGTGTGTTGCGGGAAGAGCAGATCACCCTTGCTACGTGATCCTCCATTCCTCAGTGTGTGGCGGGGACAGCAGATCACCCTTGCTACGTGATCCTCCATTCCTCAGTGAGTTGTAGGGACAGCATATCACCCACCCTTGCTTCGTGATCCTCCTTTCCTCAGTGTGTTGCGGGGACAGCAGATCACCCTTGCTTCGTGATCCTCCATTCCTAAGTGTGTTGCGGCGACAGCAGATCACCCTGCTACGTGATCCTCCATTCCTCAGTGTGTTGCGGGGACAGCAGACCGCCCTTGTTACGTGATCCTCCCTTTCCCAGTGTGTTGCGGGGACAGCAGACCGCCCTTGTTACGTGATCCTCCCTTTCCCAGTGTGTTACGGGGACAGCAGACCGCACCGTTGGCGAGGCTCAGGCCTCTCTCACCCCAATAGTCTATCGGTGAATGGATAAGCTCATTTTCTATATTAAAGCTCGCTTTCTCGGATTATCGTGGAATTCACTGGCACACGGAAAGGTGGCGGTGGTGCTGTATATGTTCAGACTCTATGGTAGCGCGGCAGTTGCTAATGGGAGATACTCTTCGCCTGGGCGGAAATAATAAATCTTATGTGAGATGGGATTTTACAAATTCTGTGCGGGACAGAAAACTTTCCAGGAACTGTAAGCGTTTCGCACATTTTACGATAAGTTGATAAAATGTTATTGAAGTTGTGTATAGGAAAACGAAACGAAATGTATCGAGCTTACTAATGAACATGATCAAAACAAAAAACATGGTCAACAATGGACGAAATTTAGATATTCAATGAAACAACATGGCCTTTGTTAACCAGGGAGTGGCCGGAGTATCAGCCCTCTCTCTTTGTTTATCTTGACACACAGGCACGCTGATCAGCCTATTTTGATATACCACGGAAAAAAATGTGTATTCACATAAACAAGCTAACCACTTTCCGATGTCTCCATTATTTCAATTGTTTAAAACCTGATAGGCCACACGAAATATTTATGATGGGAGGATGAATTTATTGTATTTAGCTTTAGAGATCAGAAACAAATCTTATTACTTAAAATAACCGATTTACCAGAGCATAATTATTTAAAGGAGATAATATTACATGTTGGTGTACAAAACCTACAGCATATATACAAGAGGCTCATTTGGTTCAGTGTCTGAGCCGTCACGATTGTACACGTGATTGTAGCAATTGAGTCAATCTGACCAAAATTTTTTCAGTCTTGTTTCACAGTTCTTTAACTATTAGATGAATGTTTGTCAACAAATGAACACTACGCACAGTCTATTGTTCGATGGAAAATGAAGGACCTCATTCAAAAGTGAAAAACGACACCGAGGAACTCATACGTAACAACTAACTGCGCCTTAAGGCGGGTAGACTTGCTTCGCTTCAAGACACTACACACCGAGCGGAGGAAAGCAGTGCCTCAATTACCAAGCCGGGTTCACTTTACCACTTTATCCAAAATCGTTGATTACTGAACTAATTCTTACTATCTCATACATTCAAGGCTATTTATTTGATATTACTTCTCAATCTTATTTAGATGCGCATTATTTTTCTTATTGCATGCATATGTGGCGATTCAAAGCAAGCAGTAACGACCAGCCAGTGAGGACAAACCTGGAGAGGGGGAAAGAGGGTGACTCTAACTCCCCCTACTCTCCAAAAGGCCTGCTCAGCCGCCGCGACAATCACCAACACAAACCAGTGCAACATGTGCATACCATGGAATGCCTTCTGATGGTGGGAACATGTAGAATGTCCTCCACAGCATTGGGCAAGACGCACAATTTTGGATCGTTTTAAGCAGAAGGCACGATTATAACCGGGAAGAGGGACGATTGTAATCGGGAAGAGGCACGATTGTAATCGGGAAGAGGCACGATTGTAACCGGGAAGAGACACGATTGTATCCGGGAAGAGGCACGATGGGAAGACAACTGAGGGTAAACATTGGGTTTAGAGATACATCTGATTTCCAGGCACTCAACATATATTAAAGAAAGTATGTTTAAGGTGCCTGGTGATACTCTCGTTAAATTGACTTCTGGAATGGATTTATGTTTTATTACTACTCCTTCATATCAGACTGGTCTACGGTGTTATAAGCAAAATGGAAACCTACCGCCTGAATAGTATTGGCTAATTAGAAGTGAGAGGTATTCAAAGTACTTAAATTCTGAACAGTCTATTCTAAGTGTGTTTTATGAAATACAAAACATTAGAGACTTCGACTGACAGTCGTGGGGTGAGGTTGTGTGGCTAGTTTCTCCTCTGCTTGATATATAAATAGAGGAGGCCACTTCATTTGCTGTCCTAAACATTATAGACGGAAATGCTAAATCGGCTGTTTTAAAATCTTTGATAAGCCCACCGGTGCAAACGAAATGTGTGCCATATCTAAAACACAGTGTTTATGTGTTTGTGATAGACGAAAAGGCTTACTTTATTCCATCAGTGTAAGGGTTGAAAATTAGCTGCTAGGCTGCCCGGCTGCTCTACCCTCTACAGACGGGAAGCGAGGTAACCGCAGAGACCCTTTCGTGCTCCTTGCCCAATTAAACCCACATTCCAAGCCTCATCTCAACTCCATACTCCTCCCGTCCTTTGCCGCATTACAAATAAAAATGCTCATCTGGAGCATTTGTATTGCTATTTGTATTGAAAGAAACTTTCTTTCGCTTTCAAACTGCCTTCATCGCCTTGCAATAAATGAAAGCACGATCACTGACTTGCAAAAAAAGCATGACTAAGCAATAGCCTCTCTTAGAAATCTATACGGACGGATTACCGAGTTGGAAAAATTCCGTGGACCACAATTAAATGTGTTGACACGACTTCAGAGCATTGAAGAAGACTGTGGTGTGACGCGGAATCGAGTTGATATACTCGACAACAAGAGTCGTAGCAGAAACATTAGGTTAATTAACCATAAAGAAAGCGATGGTTAAAATGTTTAGCAGTTGCGAGTTAATACAGACAAAATTATCAAGCCCACTGGTGCACAGTGCAGCTCTATTAACGTTTTCCGAGTTGATGGGCGGGGCGTCACACAATCAGAGAGCCCGGTCCCATACGGCCCCGCCCCATTATTGCGACATTGAACTCAGAACAGGACCGATACAACATTCTGAAACAACATTCTGACAAAGCAAAACATGTGAGTACTGCGGGGAGTATGAGAGGAGTATGAGGTGCGCTTTTCCGTCGGCCACCCCCCTTAATGGGGGATCCTTCCTAGTGTCGGTATCTGTAAATATATGCAAATGCTGACATGGATAAATTAGAAGAGTTTTAGGGGTGAATATGAAATGCAGTTCTGGTGTCTGCGAGAGAAGCGTTTCGGATAAAAACTTCGTGCGGAATGCAGCGTGTCCCGGGCTGGACCAGGCAAGTGGCTGCCTTACCTGACGCAAGCGTAACGGCCCATGTGCAGTGGCGAAATGCTGGGGAACCGCGAAAATCCTCCTGCATTGGGAGTAACACCTGCACGTGTAACTAGTTTGGGTGAGAAAAGTGATTAATGGGCGGATGATTGATTTTTGAAGCCGAAAGACAGCTTTGTTTCTCCAAGTGTGAATGGTATAACATGGGAGATAAATATCGCTGAGATGTGGCGCGACCAATTTGATGGTATAATGAAAAATGTATAAAACGATGCCGACTTTAATATTGATAATGAGTCGCTTAACCAGGAAAACAATAATAGTGATGACGAAGTCAATAAGCTGGAGCTTAGATCAGCGGTTAGGAAATGAAAAAAAATGAAATGCTGCAGGGACGGATGGTATACGTGCAGAAGTCTTTATGTATGGTCCTGTTCAATTTCTCCGTGTCATTTCTATTTTTACCACTGGCTGCCTTAAGTCTTACTACCTACTAAAGTTACTTATGGATGTAGTTGTAGAAACAATAATAAACATATACAAAATGCGGGATAGATTTTGGCAATTACAGAATATATATTAATTGGTACTGTCGCATCAAAGCTACTGGAAATAGGGATTCAACGACAGACTTGTCGAATGTCTCCAAACAACATCAAACAATGTACCTGTTTTCTAGATAGCAAAAAAAAAAAACTTAACTGCGTAAATCATTGGACACTGTTCAAAATACTAATTGAAACGGGTGCTTGTGCATCTCGTTAAGCTACTAAATTACTGGTACCAGCAACAACAACGTGCAGCAGTACGGTGGGGAAGTTCAACATCAACCCCGCTCCGAAGAACGAATGGAATAAGACAGGAAGACCTTCTCGTACTCCTCCTATTCAATGTGTACGTAGACAGCCTACACGAGCGTCTAGCTCTAAGCTGTGTTCAGTGTCATGCTGGCGACTGTTGAATTAACACAATTAGCTATGACGACGATATGGTTCCACTAGCCCCTCGTGTTGATGCTCTTTGAATTAGGCTGAATATATCTGAGGCTCAGACCGGAACACCTGATATTGAGATCAATATTTGCAAATCTGTTTGTTCGATAGAAAAACCGCGCACCATGCAGAAGTTTCAGTTCCGAATGAATAATGTGTTAAATAACAAACAACGGGTGTGACATTGCTAAAATCTCCAAGCAGCTTCGGAAAATATACGCACAAATGTTGAAATACAGCTTCTTCAAACCTACTGCTACCCTATCTACTGTAACTCATTGTGGTGTAAATTTACGAGAGTCACTATCAGTAAACTGAGTGTAGCATACAATGATATTTTCCGGAGATTGATTGCTGTACATGGGAGAACGATTGCTAACTTTGTAATCGCAACATATGATGTTGACTGTCTGAAGGTACGAGCTAGAAAAAGTGCCTATTGCCTTAAGGAACGTTTTATAAAATTGGATAATCCCTTCCTGGAGGCCATGTGTAAATGTGAGTATTATGAATCATCTCCAATAAAAGAGAGGTGGGACAGAATTCGGCTGGTGCACGAAGATTCCGATATAAAATAATATAAATAATGTTTGACTCATATACTGCCTTTCCATGTCGTGGGCCCATTGTACGTAAGTGAATGTCAAGCTGGGATACGTGAATATGTTGGCTGACAGGTGGCTGTCAGTTCCTCTCCCACATATTCATGCGGGAGAGGAACATAGTACGTATCCAAGCGCACTTGCCACTAACTCAAAGGATGAATCTATGTCGCGTGTTTTATCTTTACTTTGTCTCGTCTCCAGGTATATTCTTTTGGTGCGTAATTTGAATGTATTGGTAGAAATGCTGTCAAACTTGTTTCTGTGCAAACATAATTGTACCATCGAGGGCTTCAATAAAGACTATTATTAATAATATTATTATTATTAATATTATTATTATTAATATTTTCATTAGTACTATAAATATTATTAATATTATCATTATTATAAGATAGACAACCAGACCCAAATCGTGCGTCCTCCTTAACTCTTATAAAAGTGTAGCATCACAACACAGAAGAGGTGCGCCGTCTTGGCTCAGCGTCAGTAGCGGCACCTCATCATTCACGGCAGTAACACTCGCCCATCTGTTTGCTTGCTCAGAGACCGGACCCAGAAAAAAAGATCTCCTCCATATCCATTCAAGGAATTTCTTGTCCACGTTTAACGGAGAAAATTTTGGCCAGATTGCATCTAGAGTTAGTATGCAAGATACATTTTGGCCGGAGGTCTATGTAAAAAGCTTCCCATTGTTGACGCCTCCTCTCAGCATGAAGCTGTCTCTCTGCTTCAGTGCTCTAATGAAGCGATGAAGCGACGGCTCAGAGTATCCTGGATAAGCTCCTTATACTCACCTCCTCACCTCATCATCCTTCCCCTTTCCCCCTCTTCAATTCTTCCTCTCTCTGGTTTGCTCCCTTCTTCTTTTCCTCTGTTTGATATAAATGATAATATCAACCTCATCTTAACATTTTAAGACGTGAACCGCAACATATCCTAGTCTTACAATGATATGGTGCAGCATATTCAAGTTATATTTGTTGAAGATATTTAATATAAAAGATGAGGTTTTAATATCAACGTGGTGCAAGATATACCAGCAATATTCGGTATTGTAAGTAAATATTCGGTATTGTTTGCAAACATCCTGCTACACCAAAGAATTGCCGGAACCATAGAGGTAGAAGAGAAGAGGAGTTAACAATAGAGGTAGAAGTGGGGAGGAGTTAAGCAACAAAGGAGGTAGAAGGGGGGAGGAGTTAACAATAGAGGTAGTAGGGGGGAGGAGTTAACAGTAGAGGTAGAAGGGGGGAGGAGTTAAGCAACAAAAGAGGTAGAAGGGGGGAGGAGTTAAGGTGTCTGACAAATGTTAATTGTATTGGGCCACAGTGGGGGGAAGG
>SDVV010029848.1:0-11756 GCA_016164225.1 Gammarus roeselii | reverse complement strand
ATGTAGGTACACAATTTTCTAAAGATTGGTAAAATTATAGAGCCAAGTGGATAGATTTGATATGAATAAAGCTCAAATCAATTAAGAGATACCTAACATAGGTATGAAAACGTAAAAAAATATTTAATTCTTGGTTAGATTAGGTTAGATAGGTTAGGATGGATTAGGTTTACGGCCCCTACATTACAAACCTGTAGTGAAAAATGCAAGAGTGGATATTGTGAATGCTCGAATAAGTCAGATATTCTGAATTGGAACAAAATCTCATAACAAAGCCTGAATTAATCAATAATGTCTAACTGTACAAACTGTAAGCGGTTAACATACATTTATAAAAGATAGACTTGAGGGAATAAGCATCTAGTAAAGACATGCGAGCGAATAGCTCAATTGAGGTCTACATTAAACTAATGGAGTATTTTACACAAACACTTTCACAAATTCGGTAGACTAGTTTCCAAGACAACTTGAAATAGGACCCAAATCCAATGTTGAGAGGTAAAAAATCTAACAATATCTTGTACCACTATAGCCAGTTGAGCGAATTAATATCCAAAAGTACATGAAATTAGGCAAATTTATACCTGATATAGTTATATTCTTATGATAACCGTTCAAAATCAAACAACAACAACAACAACTATAAAATAGCTTAATAAGATTCTCTACGCTATCCTAACCGACATTGATTAACTACGATATACGGCGTATTCTACCCCACCCCAGAGGATATAACTTACACCGATATCACAAGTGATCTGGTTCATGAAAAATCGCCCAACCGAAAATATCTGACCTTCAAGACAAACACTGAGGTCATGCATAATAAAGTAATAATACTACGGTATCCGTTCAAATCTATAGCAAATTTATTGACCTAACTGATGCTATGCCTCTGGTAGGACAAAATCAACGCCCACTGTGTCATAACAACAAATTCATCAATGCTTTGATAGGTCACTTCTCAGCAATCTATCACTGATATATAACAAATTTAGAGGTAGAATTTAGCCATGGAACAATACTTCAGACATACCATGCATTTGTTTAGTCCATCATCTCTGGACAACGTTGTGCAAAGTCATATCCTGGACATAACCAAGAATCTATACACAGGTACAGTTGCCAAGAATGGACCTGACACGAGTCTCAAAACGTGTGGCTATAAAAATCTGGGCATCTTTTCACCGACGGCCTAAGTAAATCACTACAACGATCAGCAGTTTGTCGCATAACCTCTCTAACAAGCCCATGGAACTTGAGACCGACATCCACAAGAACTTACAAATTCACGTCGAACATGGATGAACTCCAAATGACTACCAAAAACGGTAAACCGCCTCTACACCAGAATCCATCCATCCAGCCAAACGTCTTCTAAAACGTTAAACGCACACTTGCTAGGGTTCAATGACGAAATTACACAAAGATGCAGTACGGATTTACGCCTCTTAAACATACATTCCTATGATTATCGTGGAAAAAATCTTACAACAACAATAAAACAACTACTTAATCCTTTACTCTGCTCTAATTAACATTAAAAAATTTAATACACTAGGGTATTCATCATAATAAATCGGTATACCTATACAAATGACGCAAACGTAACGAGCTTTTGCCTTGGGGACTCTCTAACTCCTCCTAAACATTGAAGTATGGTACTACAATAAACATACAATAAGCTAACAACAAGACCAAGTTTGTAACAAATCAAATCTTCTATATTTATAATATCCACGTCAAACATTGCACAAGGATGCAAAAAGGTATGTAAAACACGTAAAATGTACAACATGTAACTAAATTATGCGTGAAATAATGTTCTACATTGCAGATTCAAACGAAATTTATCCTAATATTCCTAGAATTGTATAAAATACCCAATACGTTGCATAGAAATGGAAACTGCACAGAGAACATACAGAATCGAATAAAATATAGCTACTAAAATGCTCGAGTTATAATAAAGCAAGAAGATCAATTCTCTACCATACCCAAAACATACATTAAAAACCATAATGTACGAGAAAAAAACTAGCATGTAACCAACCAAACTACTAACGTGAATAATTTGCCAAGACATGAGACTGATTTACATAACTGAAACATATAGTAAATGATGGGGAGTACTCATGCACGAACACGCTATAGTAAAGATAGATGAGAATACAAACATATATGTACAGAATAAATAAATAAAATAATCAAACCAGACATAAATAGATAATGATGAAAACACTCAACTATAGCAATCATGCCACGGAAAATATGTAAACAATTCAAATAACAGGCAGGAGCAATCTCACCTAATTTTCCAAAGCGCATCCAACTTTTTGCCTATGGGGTCTCCTACCGCACCACACCCCTCCAGAAATGTGTTATAACAATATTCCTACCAGCAACGAAAAAATGTGTATAATGATCAACAGTTAGTGACCAAGTATACCTCAATACCACCATCTAAAGAAAAAAATATATATATTAATACAAAAGCATTTATATTTTATGTAAATTAAAATGTTCATAACATAAAACTTTCCAATCTAGGCCCGTCCGTTTGCGCCGCCCGGAAGTTAACCGTAAGCTAGCCGTAAGCTAGCTGTAAGCCAGCCGTAAGTCTCTTTGGCCTGTTATCTGACGCACGATAAGCTAAGGTCCCCAAAAGTAATTAACTTGCCATAAAAGTGATAACAATGCCCGAGTTACATAGGGGCTAAGTCGGACACCCAACGAAATTAGATACATCCTAACCATTACTTTGTCCGAAACAAAAATCCGCGTTTCGTACAGATACTAACTACTCCTAGATGCGTGCATATGCATGCATCTATGCATGCTTAGATGCGTGTATATGCATGTATCCATGCATGTTTGGATGCGTGCATTCAAGATTTAACAAATTTTTAGTAAGTGATCAGATGCAGGCTGTATACTTTGCACAACGATAAATCATTTATCGATTGCTACCTTCATATAGCGTGTTTGGTTGCAGGGGACCTCTATAACAAACACATGCATTATAAGAAAATTCATAGTATCGTTCGTCAGGCGTGGACCTTCAGAATAATGTACTCACTCTTCTTTCTAGAGCCATAATACAATACTGAACATTTAATTGAAATATAAGGTTAAGTTGTATAAAAAAAATGCACATAAAATATTATTCATTCGTGCTATTACTCATCATAATTTTTAGTCAATAACATTGAGAAATCAATCTAAGTAGAATTAGTAAAATTTTAACTAGTTTTAATTTTGTGAAGTCCGTATTTAAATATTTGTAACCTGGTTGCTGAGCACACAGTAGATATTTATTCGGTTGCTCACCCATAGAGACGTGTCGTGATGTTCCGAAGAAGGTGTAAGCCAGCACTGGGAAGAAGGCGGTGTACAGGCCTAGGATGGGGGGAACCTCAGCCAGCATCGCGTACGCCATTCCTAGGTAAGGAGGCATACTCTATTAGGTTACCGGAATTTTTTAAGCGCCAGAATGTGATCGTTAAACAATTTAATAAATTTGTAAACCTAATTTTTTTCTGCGAAACTAAGAAACATCTAAAGAAACTGCTACCACGAAAAAATTATCCTTGACACCTCTGGCGGTTATCTTTGACACGAAGGGTATACCTCCAATTGAGGGCGATGATGGCACGAAGGGTTATCATCCGACTAGGGGGAGATGATAGCACGAAGGGTTATCATCCGACTAGGGGTAGATAATAGCACAAAGGGTTATCATCCGACTGGGGGAAATGATGGCACCGAGGGTACCATGATCTCTCCCCAGACTGGGGGGCGATGATGGCACGAAAAGTGAGCATCCGACTGGAGGGCGATGATGGAACGAAGGTTACGCGTCCGACTGGGGAGCGATGATGGCACCGAGGGCACGCATCCGACTGGGAGGCGATGGTGGCACAGAGGGTACGCATTAGACTGAGCAGCGATGATGGCACGAAGGGGACGCATCAGACTGAGGTGATGACATGGATAATGTCATGGATAATGTCATGAATAATGTATGAATAATGTACCCCCCCCTCCCCCTCACTGATGTTCTGTGAACTTGTGGTTGTCCGCGACGTTTCACTGTTACCTAGACATGTCCTTTTAATCCTGGCGCGAATTTGCTTTTATTGAAATTTTAGCATGTTAAGTTGATAAATGTTCATATCCACGTCTAAATGAGGAGCATGGTATTGCTCGAAAATTTCGGCTATTATTTTAGATTAAAAATTGTATTCAAAGTACGGCTTTGATCCTTTTTCATAAGAAGATCTTCTTTCGATCTTGCAATATTCAGTGACCTGTAGATGACATGTAGTGACATGTAGGTGAAATTGTTCCGCAGTGAATTTGTATGTTGATGGAGCTCGTCTCCATGGCTTACTCATCTGACCGGAAAATTCAATCCCTTAGCAAATCAAGATGCACCGCTCTGAGATAATTAAAGAAATTATTTTCTGAGCTGTTCACATTACCATCAAAGATCTGAATATTGGTCATTTGTTCATTCACATTCAAATTAGATGTGTTGTGATTATTTTTGGATGATATCATTTTCCGGCACTATAAAAAAGAGATTTTGCAGCACACGCGAATAAAATCTCACATTTACGGTAAGAAGATTGGCCTTGGAGTCCAGGAACAGATCATTTTGTTTAGAAATGAGTCTCACCAAACTTATCATCGATAGCAGGGGTCGGGTTGATAATCACCAACAGGGTCCCAACTAACTATATAACTTGACAGACAACTGTAGAGGGAATAAGTCCAAATTAAAGGCCACATTGATCGTAGCCCTACAGTTCTTGTTTGTGGTCCACTGTTGGTGCTTCGTTATGCATTGGTGAACTAGACTTTCTCAGCAGCGGTGTTGACGCTGCAGATGTGCTTTACAGCTTTGATGACGACTCTTTAGTGTGATGACGATCCTTTAGGGATGCGATTGGCCTTCCGAGGTCGATCATCCTGCTTCCGACCGTCCGATCGATCAGAGAGTGATGTATCGCGAACAGCTGGTCAGTCACCGGCAGCGCTTGAATAATCTCAGCTGTTCCACTGACGATCGCGGAGCCACCTTTCTCACAGTTGATCTTGATAATTCACGTATTGCGGCTGCTGCTGCTGTTGCTGCTGTGGCTGCTGCTGACGTTGTTGGGGTTTCGGTTGTTCAGTAGAAAGGTGTGCTGATGTTCGACGGTACGTTATTTTGTTCAAACTGCTGCGCTACTGTTTGTTCATGCTGCTGCGCAACTGTTTGTTCTAGCTGCTGCGCAACTATTTGTTCAGGGTGCTGCGCAACTGTTCGTTCAGGTTGCTGCGCAACTATTTTTCAGGCTGCTGCGCAACTGTTTGTTCAGGCTGCTGCGCAACGGTTTGTTCAGGCTGCTGCAGAACTGCTTGTTCAGGCTGCTGCACAACTGCTTGTTCAGGCTGCTGCGCAACTGTTTGTTCAGGTTGCTGCGCAACTGTTTGTTCAGGCTGCTGCGCAACTGCTTGTTCAGGCTGCTGCGCAACTGTTTGTTCAGGCTGCTGCGCAACTGCTTGTTCAGGCTGCTGCGCAACTGCTTGTTCAGGCTGCTGCGCAACTGTTTGGTTTTGTTACTGGATTCTTTTCTTCTCTTTGCGTCGGGGAGAACTTCGATTTATTTGGTCATGAGATAATGTCACCTATTCACATCTTCTGCTGAACTGCGGCTATAGTTTAACAATTTGAATGCAAACTGGAATATTGAAGCTTTGGAATGCAAACTGGAATGGTGAGCGTACTCGCTCCTTAGAGTGGCCGTTTAAGATTCTTAGTATTGGAACGGTTCATCTCGTCGTAACTGCGATGGCTACTCTTATCTGCTCTAATCTAAAAAACTATTCCAGTTATTCACAGATAACATAGTTACGAATGAAGAAGAATGGTATCCATTTTGGGACATTATCAGGGTTATCCGGCCGGTCACTTGAAGCGAAAACAGGTCACTCCTTACATAAGGACTTTCGGATGGACCCTGCCTTAGCCCAAAAATGGTTTACCAACTCAATTCCCGTATTCATCGACTGCTGAACTAGATTATATATTACATTACCCTGATGCGATGATTTGTTTCAACGAGTATTTACTCACTCAATAATTTTATCTCCATTTAAGGAATGCCTAAACATATATACGATATCAACTGCCTAGCATCTGCTGCCAACCGCATTCTGCCTGGCCGGACGGCTTATCACATCTATAGAACAAACTTCTCTTCGTGAAGGGGATAAAGGGATACATTCCTCGTTGAGTTGATGCTGCTGACATTTACGTTGCTGTCGTTACAGGTACTGCCATTGTTTGATGTCTTAATTTTTCTGCTCATTTTGAAGGTACTTTAGGTGGAGGTTGAGGTACATTTATTTTTTGCAGGCTGTAGCTATTTTGAGGGCAATATGGACTACATCCCTTCAAGAGATGTCTAGATAGTTTTACTGACTAGAAATGTCTTTTACTGCCACTCATCCAGTGGTTTCTATATATATTTACTTCCTATTTATATGGTTTGAAGTTAAGTACCCAATGTTGGACAATCAGTAACTTCCGAAGAATGTCCTAACTTCCGTAAGTTGCACGTCATGCTGTCAAAATTTACCCAAGTTGCAGAGATAGGGCATTTAGCCCACCATGACCGAGCGGTCGGTACCTTAAACAACAACCGCATTCTGTGAACTTCATCTGGTTTCAAGAACCTGACGATAAACTTTCTGAGTAGGGCTATGGACCTTGAGGCAAGTGCATCACAGCCACAGTTATCCCCGCGACAATGTCCGGGACGAACGCTAACCTTCTGAGTAGGGCTATGGACGCTCACCTTGAGGCAAGTGCATCACAGCCACAGTTATCCCCGCGACAATGTCCGGGACGAACGCTAACCTTCTGAGTAGGGCTATGGACGCTCACCTTGAGGCAAGTGCATCACAGCCACAGTTATCCCCGCGACAATGTCCGGGACGAACGCTAACCTTCTGAGTAGGGCTATGGACGCTCACCTTGAGGCAAGTGCATCACAGCCACAGTTATCCCCGCGACAATGTCCGGGACGAACGCTAACCTTCTGAGTAGGGCTATGGACGCTCACCTTGAGGCAAGTGCATCACAGCCACAGTTATCCCCGCGACAATGTCCGGGACGAACGCTAACCTTCTGAGTAGGGCTATGGACGCTCACCTTGAGGCAAGTGCATCACAGCCACAGTTATCCCCGCGACAATGTCCGGGACGAACGCTAACCTTCTGAGTAGGGCTATGGACGCTCACCTTGAGGCAAGTGCATCACAGCCACAGTTATCCCCGCGACAATGTCCGGGACGAACGCTAACCTTCTGAGTAGGGCTATGGACGCTCACCTTGAGGCAAGTGCATCACAGCCCCAGTTATCCCCGCAATGATGTCCGGGGCGAACTCTAACCTTCTGAGCAGGGCTATGGACGCTCACCTTGAGGCAAGTGCATCACAGCCACAGTTATCCCCGCAATGATGTCCGGGGCGAACTCTAACCTTCTGAGCAGGGCTATGGACGCTCACCTTGAGGCAAGTGCATCACAGCCCCAGTTATCCCCGCAATGATGTCCGGGGCGAACTCTAACCTTATGAGTAGTGCTATGGACGCTCACCTTGAGGCAAGTGCATCACAGCCACAGTTATCCCCGCGACGATGTCCGGGACGAACTCTTCCCTGTACTTGTAGCGCGGTAGCCAGGCGAGGATGGGCACCCGCAGCAGCAGCAGCGCCCATACACTGCCAGGAGAACAGGTCACGCACGAACGGAGGCGGCTCGAGGCGCCCTCTAGCAGGGCTAGGGGCAGAAGAGTTGATATCTCGTGATTTGATACAAGCAACATTGAGAAATTTGTCAAATATGGACATTTTTTTTGTCTCCGAAAAATCAGACCCGTTATCGATAAATGTGTCTAGAATCAGAATCGTGCCCATCACTGGATATGGGTGGTTAGGGTAACACGATGGATAGGAGAGGTATGGTAATTGGAGGGAAGAGGGAATCAAACACGAAGGAGTGTCTGGATTCGACACAAGACTTAGGATAACATAATTAACAATTTTATATAACACGATAGTTGGCGCCTTACGCACGACGAAGCAAGACCTGCATGGGTGGTGGAGCTAAGGACAAGGCACTCAGCTGCGCGGTAACAATGAAAGAGTCTCAAAAGAAGCCTGAATATTGATCTATATCAAGAATTCACATGAACAAATTCCGAAGAGGTTTAGGGGCTTCAGAGTATGTTTATCTCCATGAATACCGCGAGCGTACACTTACTAAGTTGCTTGCGCGAGGCGTAGCAAAGGTTGCTCCGGAGCTGCGAGACGGTGTACGCTGGTCGGGATACGTGGATCTGGCAGTCCACGGAATCTACAGGTCCTCTTCTTCTTCTGAGGTCCTTCCCCCCAGAGATGGTGGTCCCTTCAGTGCCTTGGTCCTCAGCCATAGTCTCGTGTATGGTGTCTCCGCCCACCGGGCGTCTCCAATAGGTGACTGTCGAAGATCCGCCCGTAGGAGGGATATCGGTGAAGCTGCCTTCTCGCCCTAAACCCAACGTGGATAGCATGTAAAGAAGACTCTCGGGCCTGCTGGACAAAAATTGTGATGATCAGCAACCGAAGCGGTGCTCAACCTTTCGGGATATTTAGACAGTAGCATAATATTCATAGCCTCTGACGTAGCTTTTCCATTTCAAATATACATTGTCGATGTACACGTGAATGTCAAAGGTTATTTATCGACTGGGAAACCAAACAGCACCTGCCTAATTAAATGCAGGAAATGAGAAGGCCTAACTACCCACAACATGGACCGGCGCAGGTGGCATTCACGGCAGCGAGCAGACCATTACTCGCCAAGCTCAATACATTGCAGTCTACAATTTATGTGCCGATGCTGGACTATTACTTCCAAAGCTCAATACACGGGTTTTTATAATTATGTGTAGACGGTGGAACTGCTGTCTAAGATCCATTCACCGATTTCTATGACCGAGTGTCGAAGCAGGACCAATACCCTCCAACCTCAATACGCCGGGTCTATAATTCATGTGACGAAACAGGACGATTGCTCGTTAAGCGCACTACACCAAAGGCTATTATTCTTGTGGCGAAGGGCACCAACGCGGTACACCAACCACACTATACAATGGTGGGTTTGGTTCATTGGATCCTAGGCTGCATCAACTTATGAGCTGATAAACCGGGTGGTAAAATGAAAGGTTACTGACGGTGCAACGTCGATGTTACAATAGCTTCTGATGACATGACAACCTGTATTACCCAATGTTCTTCCCAATAAAAATCGAGACTTTAATCTATTCTTCATTTCACTTGAGATGCTGTTTATTATGTTAGAAACTCGTTAACATTTTTTTTTACAATTTCTACATGTGCTCATACATGTTGGTTCACAGGTACTGTTATTGAATACACCACACTGATTGACTTCATGGATCAGAAATGTAATAAATATACCACACTGACGGAATTCATGGACCAGAAATTTAATAAATACACCTCACTGATGGGCTTCATGGATCAGAAATGTAATAAATACACCACACTGATGGACTTCAAGGATCAGATATGTAATAAAAATAACACACTGATGGACTTCAAGGATTAGAAATGAAATAAAAACACCACACAGATAGACTTCAATAATCAGAAATGGACCGGTATCTGAATTGCAGATACCGGTAAATCCGACACATCATAATATTTGGATAATCATCTCCTGCTTCACAACTGTTCACTACATTGGAAGCGTCAATGCATGAGATATGTTCATGGCAATGATTGATCCAGTGCCGATGTTTGATCATGATCTGGACAGGCATAGCGGCAGATTAGACGAGAAGAGAGACTGGGATTTCTAGCACAATAGAGTCAATGTTTTTTTTTAATGTCTAATGATCGCCAAATCGGCAATTACTGAGAAAGTGCGATGGGGCATATAAATGAACAAAAACTGTATAAAGAAACAAAGTCCGACGAGGCAAAGCGAGCGAGCGCGTGGGTTAGATGTAGCTAATGGGTTAGAAGAAGCGAGTTGGTTTGAAGGGAATGCATTGGTTAGAAGGGAGTGCTTGTGCTAGAAGGGAACGTGTGGGTTTTTGAATACCTGTGTTAGAAAAGAGCGTTTGTCAGAAGACAGCGTACGTTAGAAGACATTATGAGCGTGTGTTAGTAGGTAGGGGGAGTTCGAAGGGTGTAAGTATGTTACAAAGAAACGTATATTAGGAGGAAACAAGTGTTTGAAGGGATCTTGGGTTAGAATGATGCGTGTGTTAGAAAGGAGGGTGTGCTAGAAAGGAACGTGTGTGTAGCAAGGAAAGGTGCATGCGTGTGCTAAGAGGGTGTGCGTTAGGGGGGAGCGTATGTTAGAAGAGAGCGTGTGTTAGACGGAAGTGTGAGTAAGGAGGGATCGAGTGTCAGAAGAAGCGAGTGTCAGAAGAAGCGAGTGTCAGAAGGAGCGAGTGTCAGAAGGAGCGAGTGTCAGAAGGAGCGAGTGTCAGAAGGAGCGAGTGTCAGAAGAAGCGAGTGTCAGAAGGAGCGAGTGTCAGAATGAGCGAGTGTCAGAAGGAGCGAGTGTCAGAAGGAGCGAGTGTCAGAAGGAGCGAGTGTCAGAAGGAGCGAGTGTCAGAAGGAGCGAGTGTCAGAAGGAGCGAGTATGAGGCGACAGTGCCATAAGCGCAGGAAACTCTAATGCAATGAGCGCTGTGACCTAGTGACGCGTTTCTGGAGTAGACCAGCTCTAAGTGGTAAGGTAACCTTTCAATGAAGGTCACTGAGACATTAAATTTCTTTTAAGAATATTACGGATGTGACTGCAGCGCAAAAGCTTGGAGGATATGATTCACGCCTCATTCCAGTTTCGATAAAAACTGCCTGACCATCACTGCAGTTCTTTTTTATTCCATCTGCGGCAACGGAAATGTTTTCACACGCATTAGCCGGCATGACACTGGAATAATTGTTTCTTTGCGGAGGTACTTCCCGTGACATTTTACGGACTCGTCCTCGGCACGAAAAGGCCTGCAATTATATCAATCAAGGGACTGAATTGGTGAAAACACTTCCTTGACACGAGTCAGAGTGTCATCCGACATTTTACTTGTGATGAGCGAAATTGATCGAGTATCATCTAAGAAACAAAAGTGGTATTGCAAGTATCACTGGTGTCACTGCTCGGCTTAGCAGCCGAAAGAAATTTACGAACGATCGTAGTTTAAAAAAAATCAGGTACAATGTTTTGCTTGGTACTCGAACAGGCAAGTCATTTACAATTATGACTCCTTAATTTTATGCGGGGAACTGAAACCCTAACGATTTTTATTCAGGAACAATTACAATAGAACGTCACATAAGCCAGTTGCAAACTGAGTTAGTGTGACGTGAGATCGGTAGGTGGAGACGATTCCTGTTGGCACATTCAGTATCGACCAGATAATTACGCTGGCGTTTTATGCCTCTGCTGTTCGAGCATTTCGACCGTTTTTGGGTGTTCGGGTAACGTGAAATGACCCTTCATATTCTCTTGCTAAAATTTACTTCGGAGAAGTCGTTCAACTGTTATGTCGAGATATTAATACCAGAATATAAATCATTGTCAACGTGGCAAATCCAAATTTGTTAATGATATCAGTTTCATTAAAACATTGAAACTATTCCTCTTCCCTAAACATTTAACAAGCACGAAATTCAATTAGCGTAG